>PVHY01011859.1:0-46449 GCA_004024945.1 Uropsilus gracilis
AAAAAAAAAAAAAAAAATACTTATTGTACCACCACCAAGAAACAAGAAGTATGGATACAAGTCAAAGGTGCTTGGACAGGCCAGTGAAGGAAAAAAAAAGGCTAAACATGGACAAACAACCAAAAAAAAAAAGGAAGCAAAAAGACCAGAGGGGGCGTGGTGGGGTGGGTTAATCCCATGGGGATCAACAATTATGCAATCACATATTGTACAAAATCCAAAAATAAAAAATTATAAATAAAAAAAAAATACTCATTGTAGTTCTGTTGTATTAGTCTCCCAGCTCAGCCTTAAAAATGTAAAATGAAAAGCCCTTCCATTCTACTTAGAATACCAAATTTCAATTTTGGTACTTCCTGAATACATCATCTTCCTGCCACTTCTTCCCTCTTCTTATCCACTCTATCTCCTTAAAAATCCATTATATCATACAGATTATAAGGTAAGAAGACCATATATAATATGATTTCTCTTATATGAAATACCCAGAAATAGGCATACTTATGGGCATATAGTAAATGGTGGTTGCTAGATGCAGGGAGAGGGAATTAGAAATTATTACACAGAGATGGGATGGGGTTTTTT
Organism: Uropsilus gracilis; assembly: GCA_004024945.1. Classification (NCBI taxonomy): domain Eukaryota; kingdom Metazoa; phylum Chordata; class Mammalia; order Eulipotyphla; family Talpidae; genus Uropsilus; species Uropsilus gracilis. Next base: position 586 of record PVHY01011859.1, read on the forward strand.
TTGGGTTGATGGAAATTTTCTAGAGTTACACAGTGATGATGGTGACACAGCTGTGTGAATATATATATAAAAAAAAAATCACTGAGCTGTGTAATTTCAAATGGTGATTTTATGTTATGTGACTGCCATAAAGAAAATAAGTAAAACCCCCAGCCCACATTAATATAAAGTGATATCACTCATCAGTATTTGCCCTTTCTTCCCTTGAAAAACAAAATAAATGTTTCTATGAAGGTGAATAAAATACTATTTCTTTAAAAACAGTAATAACAAGATAGACTGGAAGAGATCGGAAGCCTGTGACTTTACTAGATGGTCAGTTTACCAAAAAATGGATGGGGTGGGAATGAGGCCTAGGGAAGAAAGTCAGGATTAGAACTTGGTAAAGATTATGGATTAAACAAGCGTAGGGCTTAGGTGAAAAGAGAATGACTGGGGACCAGGGAAGAAGCTAGGGTTCATAGATCAGGAGGATATATTTCTCTTCTCAGGCTCAGTGACCATTTTTGGCAGATGAGTGAACATAGAAACAATGCGGAGAACATACCATGTAGTTGGCAGGACTGCTCTGTTTGGACACAGCAGCCTGGTACTTGGCCATCCGATCCTTTATGGAAGTTTCTGACAGGCGGGGCAGTTCCATATTCCGTCGGCTCTCACTTTTCTCAGCGTTGAATGTAGAAGATGACAGCTGACCTGGAGGCATAAGAAAACAGGTTTTATTAAAAGACACAAAGTGACTAAAATGGTTTATATTCTAAATCTTGGGCTATGTCAATGTAGTGTAATCATTCTATTTAAAGCACAGAGAAAGAAATCAGGACTGTAATCGTTATTTATAAGGCAATCCCTCAATTTCCAATATGAAAAGGAGAACCCTTACCATAATTACTGTATATTTTAAAAGTTCAGTTTATTTAACATCAGGGAAAAAATGAGATATCAATGCCATTTTAATTTGCATCTTTTTTTTAAAAAAAGAGACTAGGTCTTGCTATGTTGCCCAGGATAGTCTCGACTCAAGTGATCCCTAGCCTCAGCCTCCCAGTTACTGGGATTACAGGTGTGTGCCACCATGCCCAGCTTAATTTGCATCTTCTTGGTGGCTAGAAGGCTGATGATTTTCCTGTCTCTGTTAATTTTTTCTTTCATAAAGTGCCTGTATATGCACCTTTTAAAACATCATTAATTCTGTTTTCAAAGCTAAGTTTCATTACATACATTGGCTGACCTGACTGGGGATTCTGCCCAAGGCCCTGATGATCATAGTCACAGCTATTGATAGCACTTCCCTGTGACCCCAATGAGGTTCCCTTTGGTTACCATTGACTAGGATGGATTAGAAATACAAAGAAACTATTTGCAGAGAGCAATGACATTTGGAAATGTCTCTAATAGACCAACTTTCTTTTAATTTGTGCCACTTTCCCTTTAAAGCATTTGATTTGAGGCTAAAAGTTATCGCCACTAATGATTACTTCCTAAAGAACTTCATATACATGGATGAACCTCTCTGTTTACCTGGGCCTGCTTCCAAGTCATCCAGAGAATAGCTGTTTTCAGAGACCTTCCTTCCACCTGCGCTTCTGCTTTGGGTCCGAAGAAGCTGTTTGGAAAAAAACAAAATCCAACAATAAGCTTTGCATAGTTAATGGGACATCTTGATGCAATACTCACAAAGGAAGCCTGCAAATCTTCTCTATAAATAAAACCCAGAAGAGATCTGGTTAGTTTTCATAGTTCACAGAATGTGTTTTCAACATTATAAACATCAAGCACAACATACAGGGACCCAGGGAAAAATAACTATGTGGGTAAAGCTCACTGCTAATGAGCATGCCTAACCAACTTAATGAGCAAGTCTTGCAATTTACACAGTCATTGGAGGAGATGTCTTATGTCCCTGATGACAAAGACATGACTCTCCAAATTGCCAAGCGCTGATGCAGAATCTGCTGTTTCCCTTCTCTGTTCTGTTTTATCTCTCCCATTGCTACCTTCCTTTCATGTCTTTGTATCTTTTCCCTGAACTATTGTATTATCTTTCTATTCTTCCATATCTTCCAAGTCTCCAGATACTGCTATTGTGCCAAATAATACAAAGCAAATATCTCAAAGTGTAAATCTACCTGTCTTTTGTTCAAAATTTTTAAGGATCCCTACCCATTCCTTGAATTAACTCTAGAGTGCTTAGTATATTCTGATCAGGTCCCTAACTACTCTCTCTGGAAATTCTTTTTCACCTTTGCCCTTCAGGAAAAGCAAATTGCTGTGAGGTCCGTGATACTGTAAATGCTTTCCTGGATTACTCTTTATCCTTCTATTGTCTAGCAAATGCCTGTTCCTGCAAGATTTGGTGTGAACCAAGAGCCACAATTCCCTCTGGAAAGTTTGGCCTGCCTCTTCTACAGAAATCTAAGTAGCCCTTCCTGTGTTCCCAAGGTGTCTGATCTCACTACCATTACAATGCTCGTCAAATTATTGTATATCTCTTTTTTAGAGGGCTACACTGAGGGTAGAGATCATGATTCTTTTATCCATATATTTCTAGCATGTAAAGAAAAGTGTATGAGTTTTTTTTAAAGTAAAGTATGTGCTTTCTATAAATACATCTATATTTCTCAGATCTAGGGAAAATCTCTTATTAAAGTTACATATTATATATATGTATATATATATAATATAAAAGACTATGTCTCACTATGTTGTCTGGGATAGTCTCGAACTTGCAGACTAAAGTAAGAAGGTATGTCACACTTATTCAGCTTGTGATGAGAGCCTCAACCAGATCCTATCATTCAAATCTCAGTTTATTTTCAGGTAACTTCAAGTAGGATATCTGACATTCAGTATGACAGGAGATAAAGCACCTTTCTGAATACAGTGTTAATAATTAGTGTTAAGTTCAAAGGACTAATAAACTCAACGATAAAGTTTAAGACTGGAAACTATCACTTCTTTGTCTTCTCTCCCCTTTAGAAATCAGAGCCAAGGCTTGTTTGTACCACACCATTAAGAACATGGTTCCTCACAAATTCAGCATAAGTTGATGTATCTCCAGTCAGCTTTTCTATTTACACTACTAATGGAATCTGTTTTTAATAAAACCTAAAATAAGCTGTAGCAACTCTAACCTTGCCACATCATCCTCAGATCAGCTGCATCAACATAACCACATTCCAATGCTTCAACATACAACAATGACATACAACAGGGTGCAGCCTCCCATAAGGAAATGAAGATCATTCACAGTTCAGAGGCGTTTGCCTGAGTCCCCTATATCCACATTGTTTGCTTTGGTTTTTTTAAATTTTTTCATTTGCTGATCATTCAAGAAAATTCCAAACACTGTTATACTGTAAGATGATCACTATAAAAATTAGATTTTTTTTTTAGGGCTTAAAAGGAGATAAAGCCTGTAAATCTCCCTTTTCGTAACAAAAAGGGACTAGATTCTACATTCACAATGCTGGAGCAATGTTTCAAATATTTACATTTTGTTAAAGGTAAAGTTCAAGTATTATTCCAAGAGTGTCACATGTCACAACCAGTAGAGTTCAGTTTTCTGTCTGTACTTGTAGTTACGCCCTGTCTCGTGCAAAGTTCAGTCATGGTGCAACAGAGAGTAAAGCCATTTAGAACCAGGGCAGAAGAATCCTTTGACTTTAGATAAAGGAAATTTCCCTTCTGTGCTAACTTTTATTGAAACCTTTGGTTTTGAGAAAATTAAGCATCTTTAAAAAGAAGCCTCCTGGCTCATGAGGGTATTGATTTTTTATTATTTTCCCTCAAATACTAAAAAAATGAATGTGCAAAGCCATTTAACCTTCAAGAAAAAATAGAACTGTCTCTGGAAATCACTTAATCAGGCAGTGGCTCTCAGATAAGCCAGCACTTATGGAGTTTCCCCACCCCCACCCCATCCCTACACCGGGCACCGATGTTTTTCAGTATCTTTTCACCTCCAAACCACTCCAATATTAAGGATAATGAGATCTTTATTATTCTAGGCCCTTGCCTGTATTTATGATGAATTTTATGATTTTATTTTACTAGTGGTAATCCAAGGTTCAGGAAGAAGGAGGAGTTTCCTCCATGATTTCTCAAGGAAGTAAAGGAGCACAGAGAGAAAAAAAATATTCTGATACTGAAATCCACTTCAGTAACACATTTGTAGCACATTTCAGCCCTTTTCACTCAGATGCTTGAGGGAACATTAATCATCATGATCTGTTAAGAGAGAAAAGACACTTTAAAGACTTTCTGGAATTTCCTAAGGCTTGGCCTCTGCCTCACCCCACCCCACAAGTCCTCTTTCCTGTCAGCTGACTCTTATTAGTGTGAACGCCCCTGAAATTTTCTCTGTGAATTCATAAACCAAATACATATATCAATAAGAGAAGAAGAGCTTCAGGCTTCTAGTCAGTAGTGTAGAATTTTTTTCTGGAAAATATTTTTAAAAAATAAAATAACTTAGATCACAAATAGTCTTGTAAGAAAGCAGGATTTCCTGTGCCCTGTATCTCTAGATCCAGGAAATTTTTCTTTAAAAATTGATTCGCAACACTTTAATTACTGAGTCTCCAATCTCATGCCTCATCCGTTTCCTTCAGTCTTTCTACTTTGACCTTCAACACATTCTCTCCTCTCTCCAAAAATCATTGATGGAGGAAGGATGGTTTTCAGGAAAAATGGAACTTTGCTGAACTATGGCATAGAATCATAGGATGTAAATAAAACTTGGCTTTAATTTCTCAAAACACCAAGAGAGAAGCATTTCCATTTCCAGGAACCCTCTTACAATAATTATGGTCCATTTAAGTAAAACAATACACACAGAGGAGGCACTTGGCTACAGGTGGTGAGATTTGTCCACATTTCTCTGTTTTCCTAAGCAGTCTACAAAAATGATGTGTTAGATTTATAATTAGGAAAAAATTAGGAAAAAAGAAAACCAGATAAAAATAAAACCAAATGCTGACAATGTTTTGAAGAATTAAGTATGTTCTTAGTTTGTGCTAGTGATGCTATTAAGTAGTATGATCTTTTGAGAACAAGCTAAAAAAAAGTAAGATGCATATCTTTTGATCATGATTTTACTTCAGTTATATAGCTCCCTCTTCACCCCCCCCAAAGAAACCCCCAAAACACCAAAATAATCAAAATGTTTTGGCTGAGCAGCTTAGAGCTTTTTTTTTTTTTTGAGACTAGTTCTTCCTATTTTTGCCTGTGGAACCGCAGGCTCTCGTTGCCCGGGGTACCACAGACTCAAGCAATCCCCAGCCCCCCAGCTTCAGCTTCCCAGGGAGCTGGGATGACAGGTGCGCGCCACCACGCCCAGCTATTTTGTGGAAATAGGTCTCGCTACGGGCCCCAGGCGGGACTCGAACCGCGATCCCTACCCCAGTCGCTTCATAGGCTGAAGCTTACAAGCACGAGCCACCATGCCCGGCAGCTTAGAGCTTTTTGATTAGGCTAGAAAGAATCTAGTGATTGGGAAATATTTTAACCACTGGGCGTGGTGGCGTGCACCTGTAAACCCAGTTACCTGGGAGGCTAAGGCTAGAGATCACTTGAGTCCACGGGTTTGATGACTTGAATCCTGGGCAACATAGCGAGATCTAGTCTCTTAAAAAAAAATGCCATTTTACCATGAAAGCATAATTACATGAAATAAAAGCTACATAGGAAGGTTGTATGAAAAAAAAAAACTAAACCAGAGATAAAGCACATAAAACAATGAACATATAGTGACTAAACACATGTGAAAACTAGTTAAGCAATGATAAGGATATCACTGTGCAAAATTGGCAATTAGCTCTTCCTTGATTTACCTGATGACTAATTTGATAAAACTTTGTAAGATAAACCTTTGAAATACACAAATTTCTAGCACAAATATCTTCTATTCCAATGTACTTCACTGACTTAAATGCAGGAAGACAGACAGCTGACATGAGAGAACAGCGATTTACCCAAGGTATTTTTCCTGATTTCCTTAGTTTCTTTTCCCCCTAACATTGCCTGTTTTTCCTACTGCTAGACTTTTGCCTATGCTGATATATAAGACCACTGGCACTTGTTTTCAATCCAATTAAAGTTATAGTGTCTATGAAGATAGACAACGAAGAAGGAGGCCCACACAAAACCAGTTCTAGTTCTGATACTAATCAACCATATGAAATTGCATCTCAGTTAACTTCTCTGACCATATAGCTGTCTCCATCTATAAAACAGGAATTTTAATGGTTTGAAAGTGAATAGCCTCTTAGAGTCCTTATAGTTATAGGGTCCACACAACTCACCAATGATCTAGGATAGAAAACTAGAAGAAAAGACTCTTAGTACAATTCACTGGGACATACACTTATGTTGCCTGATCCAGCAGTGACAGCATAAAGCATCAAGACAATGGACAGAATAAAGACAATGATTGGTGATATTTGGGGAATGTTCAGGTTCCCTGACATTACTTTTCTACAAGTTTTAGTCTAATGAAGTTGTCTACAAACTGATAAGTGGTTAGTTAATATGAAAGTCAGTGTAAAAGAGATGGGGATGTTCAGGTTCCCTGACATTACTTTTCTACAAGTTTTAGTCTAATGAAGTTGTCTACATACTGATAAGTGGTTAGTTAATATGAAAGTCAGTGTAAAAGAGATGATTGATCAACAGTTAGCACAGCAAGCAGATATTTAGGGTATTAAGTAGTGACAAAGAGCAGAATTCCTGAACTGGCATCTTTACATCTGAATCCATTATACCTTACCACAAAAACCAAAGAAATAATGTTACTAATTAAAAGTAAATAGAAATATAAATGGAATGATGTTTTTATTTTTTGGTTTTTTTTTTTTTTTTTTTTTTTGAGACTAGGTCTCGCTCGCTATCTTTGCCCATGGAACCACAGGCTCACATTGCCCGGGGTACCACAGACTCAAGCAATCCTCAGCCTCAGCTTCTGAAGTAGCTGGGATGACAGACAGGCACACGCCACCATGCCCAGCTATTTTTTTGGGACTAGGTCTTGTAATCCTTGGCCCCGGCCATGGCTTCTTAGGCTGCTGCCTACAAGCATGCACGCCACCATGCCCAGCCTGGAATGACATTTTTAATAGAAATGTACCACTATTGAGAGAACTCAATTGAAATAGCACCTAGTAGACTTATTTACATTTTGAAATTACAGAAGAAGCTATGAACTAAAGGTAACTATAAAAAATCAATAAAATTACTCTAGGATATATGAGAAAGATGGGATTTACAGAAAAACAAAGATAACCTTTGTGTTTATTTAACAAAACCATTTATCTGTATTTTAAAAACTAGCAATATATCTATTGGAGATTTAGTGTGCCAACTTAAGATTTATGATTTGCTGATAAGTTAAAGACATACACCACTGCATCTGAGTGACTGTATTAGACCCCATTGTGATGTTAACAGTTAAAACCTCTTTCCTCCCTAAGTCCATCTTAAAATTATGACTTAAAATGATGCAATTAAAACCAATTATGAATATTTTCAGAATTGTATCCTTCCTGAAATATAATCCCAAATAATTAACACATAAGAACTATCTTATTAAGATAACAGTAAGATAAGGGAACACATCCATAATTTACTAACCAAGTGAGGGGGAAATGTTACAATTTTTATAACAATGTTAGGATTCCCTATGGACTTTTTTTTTTTTTTTTTTTTTGAGACTAGGTCTTGCTATTTTTGCCTGTGGAACTGCAGGCTCATGTTACCTGGGGTACCACGGACTCAAGCAATCCCCAGCCTCAGCTTCCAGGTAGCTGGGGGTTACAGGTGCGTGCTACCACGCCCAGCTATTTTTGGGGGACTAGAACTTGCTACATGCCCCCCGCGGGACTTGAACTACAATCCCTGGCCCCAGCTGCAGCTTCCTAGGCTGCCGTTTACAGGTATGTGCCACCATGCCCAGCCCGCTATGGCCATCTTCAAGAAAACAAAGAGAAATGGTTCCTTTGATGAAGATTATAGATTGATCTGCTATGGATAAAATATCTGATGAACACAGATCAGATTTTAGCTTTGTTGCCTTATTTCTTTAAGGGTTTATACCACTACACCAATACATATATACTATTCTATTACATAGTAGTGTTTTGTAAAGCTAAATATAATGCCGAGTGTCACTTCCAGGAACATACAAGAAAGAAAACCACAAAAATGTTGGACTGTTTGAGAAAGGATGGTTTTATTTTCATATTATCCACTACAGCAAATCTCGTTGGGTTTCAAGGCTAGTCATACATACATACAATGATTCTGGTGATTAACAGAATCTAAGGAACAGAAATTCTAAGACAAGATGAAGGGCTTAGAAGTCAAAGACAAGACATGTGGCTGACAAGTACAAGGGGGATGGGACAGGAAAACCTCCATTTTTATTTTAGATACTTCTATTTTATCTAAACGTACTGTTTTACCTTTGTATTATAAAATAAGTCAACACAATAAAAACATGACTGGTATGGTTAAGATAAACTAAGAATGATAGAGAAAAAAGGAGAAATATATTTTTCTAAATGGCTTTAATTCTGATAACCAAATTGTTTTTTTTTTTTTTTTTTTTTTTTTGAGACTAGGTCTGACTATTTTTGCTCGCTATTCTGTAGGCTCATGTTGCCCAGGGTACCACAGACACAAGCAGTCCCCAGCCTCAGCTTCCCAGGTAGTTGGGATTACAGGCATGTGCCACCACACCCAGCTATTTTTTTGGAACTAGATCTCACCACATGCCCCAGGCGGGACTCGAACCGTGATCCCTAGCCCCAGTCGCTTCATAGGCTGAAGCTTACAGGCACGAGCCACCATTCTGGCGCCAAATCACTTTAATTCTGTTCACATGTGGTCAAATTTATCCTTACCTTCTCATTACTACCTCCTATCCTTGATTACTCACCACTCATTTGTTCATAGGAACATTCACTTTCAACTAAATCTTCTGAATAACCTATCTATCAGAAATAGGTAGAGAATAAGTGCATAGTTTTTAGTGAATTCTCATTATTTATAAGTTATTTTAGGTCTAAGCTTCTTTTCTACTCTCTATTAAATAAACACAAAAGGCTGAGTCATTGTCCTGACCACTGGGAAATAAAACATCCTTCCTTTTGGGGAAAAAAAATTAGACAGGGGAACATACAGATTTATTTCTGACTATTAAGGAATGCATGGTAGAAGTGCCCAAAGAGAAATCAAAAGAAAATTCTGTAGGGGGTGATGTTAATTCCATTTGGGAGAAACTGAGGATAAGGCCTCATAGTTTTTTGTTTTTTTGAGATTAGTTTTGCTATTTTTGCCCATGGAGCTGCAGGCTCACGTTGTCCAGGGTACCATGGACTCAAGAAATCCCATCCTCAGCTTCCCAGGTAGCTGGGATTACAGGCGCGAGCCACGCCCAGCTATTTTTTTTGGAACTAGGTCTCGCTACATTGCCCTGAGAGGGACTTGGACCATGATCCCTGGTCCCCACTGTGGCTTCCTAGGCTGCCGCTTACAGGTAAGCAGCACCATGCCTGGTCTAGGCCTTAGAGTTTCAAACATCCTGAGTAAGAGTTCAAAAGGTAGTGACTGCGGGATTTGCATGAATAATTTAGAGAGAAGAAATAATACAGTAAAAAGGTAGACTGCACTCAGGTTGTGGAAGACCTGAATACTAACTATGCATTAACTCTGAGGCATCAAAAGTTTCTGACTAAGGGAATAAAAGCATAACTTACAACCGTACTTAGAAAAATAAATGGCAACAGTATGGAGGATAGATGGGAAGAAATGAGAGATCAGTGGGAGAGACCGAAGTAATATTAAAGACAATATGGGTACGGCTTAACAACGGGATTAGAGAAGGGCAAATATGGGGCTGATACTTGGAGTTGAGAATTCAGGATGAGAATCCAGTTTGTGGATTCATCTACTTGGACTAATGAAAGAGATAAGACTACACAGGGCCAAGAGATTAGGAATGGAAGTAGACAAGAACAGAAATCATCTCAAACAAAAGGGAAAAAGACAACTGAGTGGAACTCAAGCAAGTTAACTTTGCCTTCTGTAAATAACTGATAAAAAGAAGATTTAGGAGGACACAACACCAAAGTATGTATTTCCTCAGTGAAATCATTTGAGGTTCTCAACTGATTTCAATTATCTAAAATTTAATTATGGAATCAGTCATACAATTTGTACCTAATATATTAATTTGTTTCACTGAAGTACTAATTGTGTTAGGTCTGAAGTATGTGTTCTACTTGTCTACTTTTACTCCAAAAAGGATTTCTACCCCTACCTTATTTCTCAGATCCAATCATGTAACTTCCTGATTAAGTCCTATCCAGTTAAAGCTGAGATCAATTTAAACGATTACTATATCCTAGTTTCAAACTGATTATTTCATAACCTAAAATAGATAACATTTTTAAAAGTTTTATTTAAATACTAGAGAAAATTTTTTTTTTAGAGAAAACTTTTGAAGTAATCTAGATTGTGTCCTAGACAGTGATGCTTATTTGGATATAAGAGCAACTGTATTTTACATTCCCTAAGTTATCCATTAAGAGAGAAGTGACTATTTAATCAGCAAGTATAAATAGGTACCCCAAAAGCCCAGGTCAATCTTAGACCTCTCCATCTTTCTAGGCTGTTGTCAGGCTGCTAAGGGAGGCCAGAGAGCTAGTAGGATCCTTTCTTATGTTGAGTTTTTCTCTATTCTGACCAGCTACTAAGAGATAGGCTTGTTCTAACCCATCTCTCACCAGACATTTATGAGAAAAGTCTCTCGCCAGATCCTTACATATAATCAGCATTTTTCTTTGCTGCAGTCCCAGTCATTTCCTACCTTAGGCCAGTTTCGACATGTGCTGGCTTTCTGCACTGAACCTACACTGTGTGTGCTGGCATGACATCAGCTGTCCTGCCCCTAACATGGCCTTCGAGGAAGAGACTTACAATGGTGCTTTGAGTCCCAACAAAGCCCCTTCCTCTCTATTTAGGATCTCTGACATTTCCCCCTTCCATTTAAAATTCTTCCCATTAAATAAAAAAAAAAATGTAAAGACCATAAAAGGAGAAAGGGAGTAGGGAGGTCTAGAGGACTAAAAATTGAGAGGGAAGAATATAAGAAAAGTCATAAATGCTTTGTGGTTACATCTTTTGCCAACTGGTTTCAGTGTTAGCTAGAAAATGGTTCTAGCTGTGCAAACATTTTGAAATTACTCCTACTTCCTCAAACAGATGATCTCCACACTCACGAAATGTTGTAGGCAGGAAAGAACAAAAAGTACTAAAAAGGTATAGGCAGAGATGGACCAAATCACACCAAACATAATAGAGGACAAGTTATCTAGGTTTTATCTCAGAAAGGACACTTCATATCATTACTTCATGTATGCAGGGACTGAGCCAAATAGTTTGAAACAATTTGGCTTTCCCATGGAGATGGAATCTGATGGCTGTGTTCCCCGTCAGATCTGTTTATTTCATTATAATGACGGTTGTAACATACCATCCCCATGTACAAAGCCAGATACGCAGGAAATATGAGAAAACTGGAAAAATTTACCAGCTCTGCAGCCCCTGGATTGTGTTATAAGTCACCAGCATATGTAACTCATTTTCTTGTTAAGTAATTCCCTCTGGGGACTGGGTCTGCAATCCACATGAAGGATCAAATTTCATTTGCAGTTGTAGGAAAATGCAGCCTGTGCATTTGCAAGTCAAAACTCCTGAAGGCTACAGTAAGTCTGGCTATCTTCGCTGATTTTCTCGGGAGAGGGTTTTAGCAGACAGAAAACATTTGTTGGATGGCACAGAAGAGGAAGTTGAGGAGAAAAGGGGTTCTGCTAGCAAAGAGACAACTAAGCTTCAGTCTTAATGTTAAACTCTGGCCTTAACATGCAGCCTGCAGCTGTGTCCAAGCAGAGAGAGATTCAGCAGTAATTCCAACCCCCAAGGCTACATACAAATGACAAAAGGCACAGGAAGACAAATTAAAAGGCCAAGCAGACAAAAACATGTAATCCAATCAACATCAAATTCTTTATTTCTAGATATTAACCTGAGTCCTGGCATGCGCTTGATTTCACATGAAACTAGGTCAGAGATTCACAAACCTTAGCATCTGTGTAAATAATTCATTTGTGATATTTTACTAATCCATCTGATTTGAAGCAAAAGACACACTCACCATGTATTAGCCACTATGTAAAGAGTCTAGGTTTGGAAGTTTTCTTTAGTTATCTAAGTTAGCTTTCTCAAGTTTTAAACCCGCCCAATCCTTACCTTGGTTTGAGTTGGTTCACCTTTCTCAAACATCATCTTCAGCCTGTTCAGTGGAACGTTATATTTCTCTATTTTGTTTGCAGCTTCTGTGTTTTCACTGATTTCAGGTTTTCCTATTTCTTGCCTGGATTCTCCCAGCCAACTTTCCATCTTTTGACTTTCTGTTGAGTGGTGTTGGAGAGCCTCACCGTCCTCAATGTGGGGATACGGGCACTGAGTAAGGACTTCAGGAGGTGATCTGAATCTAGGTGTGGAGGGAACTACGTCCTCTTGGTCAGCTTTGACACCCGAAACAGAGCTGCGTGCCACTTCAGCTGGAGGATGGTCGCCTCTGTGTCTGGCCTCAGCGCTGCTGTTTCTCAGGGTGTCTGTGTGAGACTCCGTTTCCAAACTTGGGTTCTCCCACTTCTTCTTCAGATCAGTCAGGATCCCCCTTCTGAAGTGCTGGGGGTGATTATCAGTGTTCTAGAAGAACAAGAAATAAGTGCCAGTTATAACTTGTCTGATGAAACATTCAAACATGTTGATCTTTGTAAAATGAAAGTTTAAAACTCCAAGCTGCTCCTGGTCCACTGGCGTTTCAGGCAGCTGTGAACAGCTACAGCCCTGCCACATGGAGAAAGCATCCACCCCAGCAGAGGGAGAGGGGAAGAGAGAATAAGTCAGGAGCTGAAGCAGGAAGTGATAAAACAGGATAGCCTTATAAGGACAAAATGGGAAGAAAGGAGAGCCCAGATCTAACGAATGGAGACCAGAGATTTTCATCCAAATACTAATGGGGAAAACAAGAAAGGAAAAGCAAAATATCTGATACTTAAACACTGTAATGATGTATAATAAAAGTTCATCATTGCATGCCACAAAATTACATGAATTCGGTTTTGTTTTGTTTTTCCCTTCAAAATAAGACACAGAGGCAGGAAAGCTGGAACTTTGCAATATCACTGACAGTGGACAGCAGTACCAAGGGCAGAAACTCTCTGTAGAAATCTAAAGGAGTCACCAGACCTTTACATTTATTTGCATAAATATATTTCATTCTCTGACATAATATAAAGGGGAAGACATGCATAGAAACAAATTATTTTTATTAAGAATCTAATCTTTTTTTTTCCTGCTCTTTGTTGCATATTTATCCATGTAGAATATAAATTCTCATTTACCAGAGAAGTTATTATTTTACAGAACTTTTGCTGGAAAATAACTAGGTTCCATATGAACCACCACCACCCACTTTGATTGAAAGATACAATTTCCACACCAAAGAGGGTTCACTTTCACCTGGGGTAAATGGAGTTAATTAATACATGAGATAGACTGAAAACAGCCCAGGGCATTGTCAGTGTTACTCCACAATAATAGAAAAGACATATTCCATGAAGCCAGATTAAATGTCCCCTGCTTTAAACGCACTCCCACACTTTGAGCAGCACCACCTTCCCAACAAACCTGAACTCCAAACTCTTCTTGCCCTCCATTCCTGCGGCCTGTGACTCACCAGTCTTTCAAGAAAGAAAGGACGGACAACCTAGGACTGAGAGTCTTTGGGGAATTAAACAGGATTAGCAGCTATACTGGGAATTAAATCTCTCACCCTATTACTTTTCTGAATACCCTTTGAGAGTCACTATATCAAGCAGCACTGAGACTGGAAAAGAAAGTTAACAAAGAACAACGGCTTGATTTTAGTGTTTAAATCTGAACCGACAGATGAGATACACATTGGGAAAACCATGGGAGGGTCAGAGATAAAAATAAGCATAAAACAGTTTCTTTTTGGAAAACAGAGAATTAAGAAATGGCTCTGGAAGCCAGAGGTACCTTAAAAGCCTGCAGCCCTCTTTGCTGAGCGCTCCCTCCTGCCACGCAATGGGTGAGCCATCTGGGTCTCAGACTTCACCTGCCCTGTTCTTTCCAAGCTGGAGCCCCAGAATCAAAGCGGCTTGGTAAAGTGCCTTGCTAACTAGACACTACTTTTCTCAGAAACAAATCATGTGATCAAGTATATTTATTGACATAGTAAAATGCTTTTGTGTGACAAAACCAAATTATAAGACAGCATGATCCTACTTTATATTACACAAGTATATTTATAAATATAAAAATAGAAAAGCATTCTGGAAGAAAAGACATCAGAGTGTTAACAGATTATCTTTGGGTCATGGACTGCTGACATTTGTATTCTTTTTTTTAATATTAGATGGGTATTCACTGTACAATAAAATACAAAAATAAAAGCATACATCATCTTCATATCACACACAAAAAACCTGTATAAACCAGTAGTAACTTTGATGTTGCTGTAAGTAGCTTGAAAATTGTCATTTCCAGCTGAAAAAACTGTGGTATATGTACACGATGGAATACTATACATCAATCAAGGAGGACAAACATATGTCATTTGCAGCAATACAGATGGAGCTAGAAGGACTCATATTAGCAGAAATAAGCCAGAAAGAAAAAGAGAAATACAGGAGGGTCTCACTTATACGAAGGATATAGGGAAAAACAAACAAATGAATAAGAAAAATTAGAAACAACCAACAGAACTGAAAGATAGAGAGAGTGTGTGTGTGAGAGAGAGAGGAGGAGGGGGAAGAAAACAGAGGAGATAGAGGGAACAAAAGAATAAGTATGGTTAACAGGTGTTAAAGAAATGGGGGAACCCCAGGGTACACAATAATGTAATATATATATATATATATACAATATTTAAAAAAATAAATAAAAAAAAGAAAATTGTCATTTCCACTTTACTTGATGACCTGGAGGCATTTGTGAGACGGAAAATCATCAGTGTCTCAAGCCAGGTATGAAGGGAGGAAGTTGTTAGGGAAGAGTGAATGTATTCTTTCATGAAGACAACTCTTCAAGGTACAAAAGTGTTGGGGTGGGAACAAGAAGTGGAAGGGCAGGGTTGTATGTTCTGACAGCATTAAAGGCCCACACTTTTAAATCACTCCTGGTAGAACGCCTGAGGTCATGCCAGCTGTCCAGATTTTTTAGAACCCAAGACAAGCAGAGATGGGAAAGAAGCAATGGTTACAGTTTTCCTGTAGACTGAAAGAGTTCAGAACAAAAGCAGCAGTTAGAAGCAGTTGGACAACACAACGAAAAGAGCACTGGATAGATAATGAGTCATTCATATTCTCTTTATTTGTATTTCTACAATAAACATTCATTACCTGTATAATCTAACTCCACATAGCCAAGTGAATTGGGGCAAGTTTCTTAATTCCAAAAACTACTCTCTAGGGTTATTATGAAGAAAGTGAGATTAGACATGTAGTATAGCATCTGACATACATAGGTGCCCAATAAATGGTGATAATTATTAAATGGGTAGCCCTCTCTACTCTAGCCCTATTTCACAACAGTGATTAACCACAGTGCATAGTCTAGTCATCTCCTAAATGTTGGTCTTGGATTACAGTTTCTTACTGGTTTTTTTTCTACTCTTTTTATAGTCTCTGTAGTTGCAGAGTGAGCTAAGAGTTAAGGGGAGAATAAAATTAAGTCAGGGTCTAGTTTACTTCATTTGCATAAAGGTTTTAACCTTTATGCAAATGAAGCATCTTCCTAGAATAAGTCAGTGGGCATCATGGAGCCTGCAAGTTTTCATGGGACCTATTAGTTGCTATACCAGAACAGCAACTTTCTCAAAGTGACACCAAGCCTACTGTTCAATCGAGTCAACAAAGCTGAGAATCTTGGCGGATGTTGCACCTGAACTGGCTGTCTGAATACAGATCAGGTACAGGCTACAGATGCAACAGTGTCCTCTCTGCAAGAGCATTCAATTTGGAATTGGGATGAGTCCCAGCTCTGTCATTCTGAGATGTCTGATCCTTCATAAGTCCTTTATTCTCCTTTAGAGTCACTTTTTCCACCTGTGCAGTGAGGAGGCTGGATCAGATGAGCTATAATGTTGTAAGAGGTCATGGCAGGGGAATCTTCATCTTAAAAGCAGGACATTTGACAGGATACAGCAGCAGGCTAGAAAATACAGATTAGCTGATGTACAGTCTCAAGGTAGGGAGAGTATTTCTAGATTGAAAAATTTTTTGAGCTTTTCTGAACTTCTTAATCATTATGGAGAAAAGAGCCCAAATGGCGCAGATTTTGAGAAGTGTTGTAATCCATGTATAAAAAGAACCTGGAAATATAACTATGTTGGTATTAATGGTCTGTATTTCTGGGTCCTGGGGGCAAGAGGAAGAGGAAGGGGTAAATGAGTAAATTTCTGGGAATGTAGACCAACTCCTAACCTGATCCCACTATTTGCTGAAGGAACAAATTTACCCTCTTGCTCTGGGTAAATTGTTTGTCTACCTTGTCTTCTATGGTAAAATATAAGTATTTTTCACCTGGTCAGTCACTTCTATAGTGTATGTGGACATTTCTCCCTGTTCTTCAGAAGGCGATTTCTAATAAGTTGATCTTATTATGGTCTCAATTTCCCCCCATTATGTATTTTTCTTCTAAAAAAATCACACTGTACTTACTGTTATGTACTTTGCTACATTTAAGTGTTTTTGATATATTCCATGTCAATATATAATAGCTTAATAACCATATACTATATTATATAGAATATACATATATTACTATATTGAATGTATGTACCATAATTTATCATTTCCTACTGATGAATACCTGCATTTCCAAATGCAGATATGATTTATAAAGACTCCTGAAGTAAATATTACATTATGTTTACTTGTGAGTTTTTCCTCAATGCTAATTCTCAGAGTGGAATTACTAGATTGATGGGTATGAAATGTATTTAGTATTTTTGATAAACATCACATAATTAGATTTCTTACACTATAGTTCATATTTCCTCACATACTGAATAGTATCTACAAAGTATCTGCAAAATGCTGAGATCACAATTTATACCTCATTTATTTTAATTTACATTTCTTTTTCAGTGAGGCTAAGCATTTTTCATGTTTATTGTTGCCTCTCTGCTTACATTTTGACATGCTCCTCTATTGCCAAATGCGATGAACACTACTTTATTTGTTCTCACTACAGCATTCCACACTAACTACCTCCCCTTTTATAAACTCAGTCCTGCCATGGTTTCTATACCTTTGTCTAGATTTCTTCCCATTTCTCTGACTGCTCCTCAACTTTCTTTATAAGTTCCTCCTTCCCTGTTTTGGTGGGCTCCCTCAAGTTCTTATATTAGATCTTTGCTCATGTTACATACTGTCTATAAGTGATGTCACCTACCCTCTGGTTTCACTCACCAGTTGTCTCTCGATGACTAGGAACCTATAATTCTAACTAGATAGCTCTGGTTACCTATCATTTCTATCTGGTCTCCTACAGACTTCTTAACTTGTCCTTATCAGATTTCACCCAAGATTGAAGTCTTCTTCCTTCCCTCTTCACCTTTTGGTCTGTTTGTTTTCCTGAATTCTCCATCTTCGTGAGTTGACCAGAACAACTATCTGTTCAAATGTGGACTTGTCTCCTGCGTTCCAAGCTGAGCACATGCTTTCTCTTACACTCCTTTGCTTCCTATGCTTAGTTAAGTCAGTTCTGTTTGTTCTTCAGGTTCAGTCAGGCAACCATTTCCTCTGGGAAGCTTTCCTTAGTCTGGAATCTTCCAGGTTATGGGTCCCTCTTAATTTAATTTCCTCTCTCAACCCCCAGCACCTGGAGTATTTCTTTTATGTGGTTCTTATCACATTAAGATTACAAATTATTTTTTCTAATTCTAAACATTCTTTTCCAAGCAGGGATCAAGTCTTACTATTCTTTGTGTCTTCAGCTTCTGGCACCTAAGAAATGCTTCATGAATGTTTATACTGAGGGTGTCCACTTTCCTCACCCCACTCTGTTTTGAACCTACTCCCATTAGGTCTTTAACCCACCACTCCCAAATAACTCAGGGTCAGATCTGGGTGTCAACCCTCAGCTTATCTGTACTCGATTCTGTGGCTAACTATCCTGCTAGTGCTTTCTGGCACCTTGTATTCTTGTTTCGACTGCTATTTCACCAGTTATTCTGTCTCAAGTCTCCTATACGGGTTCCTCCCCTCTCTCAAATTTTTAAAAACCAACATGCCCCTGAAATCAATCCTCAGACCTCTTCTTTATCTATAGTCAACTCCCTAGGGGATTTCACATATGTGTCTTTAAACACCACTTATATTTTGATACTTACACACCTTATCTCCAATTCCAAGTGGACTCTTCCAATTCTAGATTTGTATATTCAGTTTGTATTTGATATCTTGGATGCTTTTATATAGCATTTCACATTTCATTTAATGTGCCTAAAACCGAGCTTGTACTATCTCCCCTTCTCAAATACTGCTTTTACTATGGTCAATCAATAGTATTTCAATTAATAGCATTTTCCAGGCATTTGGGGCAAAATATTCTTACCATTTTTGATTCTTTTTCTTTCTTTACTCTCAGTATTAATCCTAACAAATATTATGACTTATAGTTACTACTACAATTCAATCTTTTTTTTTCTTATTATTATTTCTTGCCTTAATCATGGCAATTATATTGTAATTGGTCCCCAGGCATCTGCCACTATTCCTCTAGTCTTTTCATCTTCTTTTTAAAATCTAAGTCAAATCACATCACTTATTTGCATACAAACCCTCCAAAGAAACCCATTCAATCAGAGTTAAGGTCCATGGCTTCACAATGGTCCTATATAACCTTGCTTTACCTATTCCTCCAACACACAAAGGCTTGCTCCTACCTCAGGACATTTGCACATGTCTTGCCTTTTACCTGAATCAATTTTCTACCTTGCTCATATCCTCAAAGCTCCGTTCAAATGTCTCCTTACTAGAAATTTTCCTTGGTCACCCTACATACACACTGTTTCCCTTACCTGCTTCATATTATTTCATAGCACTAGTCACTGCCTGACACAGTATCTTCACTGCCTGTCTCTTTCACTAAACATAAACTTCATGATAAGAGAAATGTAGTCTACATTACAATTGGCATGTAGT
Source organism: Uropsilus gracilis (assembly GCA_004024945.1). NCBI lineage: Eukaryota > Metazoa > Chordata > Mammalia > Eulipotyphla > Talpidae > Uropsilus > Uropsilus gracilis. The sequence continues at coordinate 19,890 of PVHY01011859.1, forward strand.
AGGTGCTCCAAGAATACATGCTAAATGAATGAAGCAAAATGAGGAGTAGAGGATGGAAGGGGAAAGTGATAGGCAGAAGAGAGATGAGGAGGAAAGAAAAGAAAAAGTAACTGAGTGAAATGATGGTAACTTTTCACTCCATTTTTGAATTACAGGAAAATTAAAAAGCAAGGACCTCCTTAGACAGAGCAAACTGACAGGGCTATGTTGTGTACTAATTTTAAAAAGTTAGGTACTGAAAACTGTGGAGGATATTTTCATACTGCTAGCCAAATTAAAGAATTCTTGTCCAAATGAAGTTTTTTTGTTGGTAAGATTTCAAAAGAAATACACCATCCAGCTCAGCTGGAAGTTAGCCAGTGGGCAGAGTAGAAAATGGATATGAGCAGAGGGCTTGTTTTGAGACTTGAGTTTTTGATGAATCCTGCAGCTAAGAAACTTGCTAAGTAGACTGGGGCAAGAAGTTTGCTTCAAACAAAAAACCCAAAGGATAACAAGAGCTGCACAGCTGCTACCACTTAATTGCATAGATACAGAAATTCTGGTTATTTGATTTGGAAAAAAGATGAGGACCTAAGAAGCCCTATATTCTAATTTGAGCAGAAGCAGTAAACCAGTTTACTAGCTTCAGGCAAAGCACTTGGCCTTCTGTCCTTCACTCAATTCAAGAAAGAAAAAGTAGCTCAAAAAGAAAACCTGAGCCAAGTCCTCCTGAGCAAATGGCTCACAAATCAGACCAGTTGGCACAAGTGCCCACTCAGCTGTCGGGAAGCCCAAGCCTACAGCGGCTGCAGGTGGCCGGCCACACAGGCTCTGTTCATGGAGTCTCACATGCCCCGTGCTTCTGAATACTTACATTTCTCCTCTTTTCCATGTTTGCTTCTTCAGCTGCTTTCTGGTACCTTCAGAGAAAGAGGGGAGGGTTGGAAAAAAGAATGTTCTCAAATTAAACTTATATTTTAACTCTTTCAATCTTTAAGAAAACACTTAAGCAAAGTTATTCCTGCCAGGATTTTATCATCAATCAATGAAAAACAGAGAATCAGAGCGGCTCTCACTTCCTGTCCTGTTGCAGCTGTCTGTTCTGATATAATAGAAGAATCCAAGTGGATAAGGAAAATGCTTGGAAACAACTGAATAGAGCAGAAAGTCTGGGGCATAAGTGCTGGTTTCACCACTTATTAACTGTGATCTCTGGCAAGTCAGTGGCTTTACATACCTACTTTTAAGGTTGCTGGGAAGATTAAATGAAATCACATGTGCAAAATGCTTTGAAATCAATCAAAGAATATAGTATGGCATTAACCCTGAAATCTATATTTCCCCATAAGAATGCATGTGAAACCTTCATTCCTGTCTGCCAAATGACTGAGAGGTAGTCATACTGCCTGTACATGTGTGCATTTAGTCTAAGTCGTTTGTACAGTCACACAAACAACAGTCAGTTAAATGACTATTTGCTAAAGACTTAAAATGTCTTTAAAGAGATGATACTACGTTTTGGCATTAAAAGATAATCATTTTACTTTTTAACTATGCATAAGGCGCTACGTGAGGATAAGGCAGTCACCTACAATCAATGGCATTTAGTATCAGAAACAGGGACATATAATTTTACTATTTGATCTTTATTTTATTCTACATCACTTGGACCAGGAGACCGCTGAGATACCACTGAGGTCCTAGGGCTTTTCAGAGAGGAAAAGGTTTCAGGTTTTCTCATTTTGAAGACAAAGGAGTCAGGGAGGCCAAGCTGCAGCAGATCTCCAGGCTACCCAGAATGATCTTCCTGGCCTCCTCAATTGCTTGGGGACTCTCAGTTAAACAATGAAGGGTACCCCAAGGAGAATCCCTACCATGGCTTCTCCTTGGGCCTGCATGCCTATAGCCCACTTAGCACCAACACAGCCCTAAAGAAAGGAAATATTCAGAGGGTCACTTGTTCTGTCAGAAGGTAAAATTTCAGAATTCACAAGGCATTTGGGGAAGGAAAAGTGAGATAAAAAAGAAAAAGAGTTTCATGAAGCATATATACTGTATAATTCAATGTTACATCAGTAAACTTTAAAAAAAAATTTGGGGAGGGAGGGAAAACATTAAAATTTAGGGGGAAATTTAGCAGTTAAAAAAAGAGAGGAAAAGACTCAAATAGGAAAGGGTCCATTTGTCTACCAACTTTCAATTCATAAAAGCCTTTATATGCTTAGAAGTTTCTTAATGTGTATGTTACTGGAACCTCAGCTGAAATGGAAGTCAGAAAAATTCCTGTTTCTGGTATTACTGCTTACTTATTATATAACTGGCTTATATCACTTCATGTATTTGGGGCTCAGCTACAAAATTAAATGATTCTAAGAGAGGATTTCTAAAATCTCTTTTAGTTCTATTATGTTTGAATTTTAACATAGTAATAAGCATCTCATCCACTAGGCAGGGAATCACGCAGCAGAGTTTTCTAATATGAGAGAGTGAAAGGACTTCCAAAAATTTCTGGCATTTCCTTGACCATAAATAGAAAGAAAATGAGATCAGAACTTCTGTAAGTCAAGGGACAAGTTGAAAGATATTTGCAATGTCTACAATAAAAAAAGGCTTTCAGGCTGGGCTTGGTGGCGCATGTCTGTAAGCGGCAGCCTAGAAAGCCATGGCTGGGGTCAGGGATCATGGTTCGAGTCCCGCTGGGGGCACACAGTGAGACCTAGTTCCAAAAAAATATAGTTGGACATGTTGGTGCATGCCTGTAATCCCAGCTATACGGGAAGCGGAGGCTGGGGATTGCTTGAGTCTGTGGTACCCTGGGCAATGTGAGCCTGCAGTTCCACACGCAAAAACAGCGAGACCTAGTCTCAAAAAAAAAAAAAAGTTTCCCCCCCAAAATAAAAAGCTTCTTATAAGTCAATAAATCATAACAGAAAAATAAGCATGTTTACAAAAAGAACATCAAATTGTTCTTAAGTAACCAAAATGGATGTTCAATTTAAAAATGAAAATTCAAGTAACACTAAGAACATGCTTTACATATCAAGTAAGAGACGATTTTTATTTTATCTACTTATTTATTTTTTTGAGACTAGGTCTTGCTTTGTTGCCCAGGGCTGTCTCGAACCTGTGGACTCAAGTGATTCCTAGCCTCAGCTCCCAGTAGCTTGGAATATAGGTGTGCGCCATCACGTGCAGCCTGCAGAGAAGATTTTTAAAAGAGACCAATATACTGTTGGTGAGGGTTTTGTGGAAATAGGTCCTACCTTAAATTGTTGAAGGGGGCAATAAATTAGAAAAATATATAAACATTTATAAAATTTACAAAAATTACAAAACAAAAACATTATGGAATTACCATAATATATGTTTCCAAAATTTATTTTACAGATATACTCACACAAGACAAGATGACTTTAATAATAAATTATGTCACAGCATTTATTCTAATAGCAAAAGACCAGAAATTTCTATTAACAGAAGACTGGTAAATAAATTATAATTATATTCATGCAGTGGAATATTATGCAGCTATAAAAAGAGAAGATGGTTGTCCAACAATGGAAATATACCACTGAACTATGTACTTTAAAATGTCAAAATAGCAAGTTTTACACAATGCATATTTTATCACAATTAAATATTTGGTACAGGCAGAAACAGTATGGCATTAGCAGGAAGATCAATGGAACAATATAGAGCCCCAAAATAAATTCTTCCATATATGGTCAAAGGATTTTAATAAGGGTGTCTTGTCCTGTGGAGCCCAAGAGATCAAGATAATGGTTTATGGTAACATGGTGGTGAACAACCTTGGGGTATATGATGATGCAAAAAATACACATAAATATAATCAGTAAAAAAAGAAAAAAAGTACCCCAGGGAGGAAGGACAGTCTTTTTAATAAATGATGTTGTGGGGAATGGATAAACATAGGCAAAAAAAAAAAGTGAAGTTGAACCCCTGCCTTACCACATAAAAAGATAAGTCAGAATGGATCAAAGACCTGAATGTAAGAGCTAAACTTATAATACTCTTAAAGAAAACAGAGGCAAAGCTTCATGACAATGAACTGGCAGTGATTTATTAGAATTACACCAGAAGCATAGGCAACAACAACAATAAATAGATAAATCAAATCAGCAGCAAAATATGTGCATCAAAGGATACTATCAACAGAAAGAAAAAAAAGAAACATAAGCCTGAGCTGGACAAAGCAGATGGACAATCGAGAGAACCAGTGCATGCGAGACAGGAGAAACAACTATGGAAACACGATGTCATGAGGTGCACCTACGCGCTCCCCAGGTCTAGAAGACCCAAGACTTCATTTCAGAGATGCCTGTAGGAGACCAAGGCGCCTCTCCCCACACTACAGGAGGGAGAGGAAAGGAGGGCCAAGAACTGGGGGCATTGGCCCCCCAGCAGGGTTGCAAAGTGAAACAAAGGAAATGATCTACAATGGCCACTCACAAATGCCTGTATTCACAGAGTAACTTCTTCACCGACACTAACAGGGGGTGAAACCCCTTAAATCTGACGCTAGAACCATAAGATAAAGCAGCAGAACAACAGAAATGGGATTTGAGAAGTCAGCCTCCAATGAGAGAGCATGGACAGACCACAAATAGATATAGACTGGCCGCCCAATGCAATCTTAAGACTGAAAACCTACTAGCAAGGTTCACCTGGTTCCAACAACACAGTCCCTCACCCAGTGAAAGAACACTGCTACAGAAAAGAGAGACTAACAGACTTAGCAGAGACTAGTAAACAACAAAGAACGGGGTTTGAGAGAATGGAGCATGAACCAGAGGGAGGGGGGAGGGGAAGGTATCCCAAGAACCATTTACTAAGATTGTGATTTTAAGGAATAAAAATAAATTAAGAAAAGGCAACCTGTAAAATGGCAGAAAATATTTGCAAGTTATATCTCTAATAAGGGATTAATACCCCCAGTTTTGCATACTTAAAAATTACAAATATGGGCAACTAATCTGCATCTCACTAATTTAGAAAAGTTGAAGTTTTCATTCAAGAAATACATTCTAATTTATAGCGAAAAAGTAATGAAAGATATAACCAAGAGAGACACAGTTCTCCCTCTCAGGCAGTTTATATTAAACAATATAAACACATATACTACTTCCTTCTCAATTTGGTTCCTTTGTTAGGTTTTTCAATACTGTTTCATTATTTTTCTTTAAAAGAGTTATTAGTTTATGTGTGTGTGAAGGGGGAGGGAGGGAGAGGGAGGAAGAGAGGGGAAGAGAAGGGGAGGGAGAGAGACAGAGAGAGAGAGACCTCTTTGAGGAAATAATCTTCAAGATATGTAGTTTGATCAGAGTTAACTAGGCAGAAACAGGGGTGGGAGAAACAATCCACACACAGAAAAAGAGCACATGCAAATATGCAAAGACCCCAAAGCAGGAAAGGATCTGGTTGCGTAGGGTTTGCACAGAACTCCAATGTTGCTGAACACACTGAGAAAGGGACAGGGCAGATGATGTTGGTAGGATCTGCAGACCATACCAAAGATTTTGAACTTAATTCTAGGTTTCGTGAATGGTCATTGATCTTAATCATGTTTTTAAAAGAGTGCTCTAGATACTGAGTAGAAAATGGACTGGAGAGGATTGAGGATGAAGCTGCATTAGTGGGAGATGATCCACTTGGTTCAGAGTGGGATACTAGAGATAAAGAAAAGTGAATAGATCAGAGATACATTTTGGAGACAGAATCAATAGTATTGGTAAACTGTGACAAAAGGCTAAAACTTTGTCCTTTGATGCTAACATGTAGCAATCAGAAGACAAAGAAAAAGTGAGAAGACTGAATGACAAGGAAGAGGTAGAGTGGTAGGAAGAAAGCCAGGAGATTATCAGAGAAGCCAAAGGAAGAAAGAAAAATGTAAGAAATAAGGAACAATGGGATGTTATGGAAGATAAAAATTTTAAAAAATTTTGATTTAGCAAAACAGAGGCTGGCAATTCTCTTCCATTACAAACATTAACTATTCACTTATACTCCAGTTTATGAACATTCGCATTTTTTCCAGTTTTCCACCATTACAAATAGCACTTTCATGAATGTTTTTGTATATGTATTTTCCCCATTTGTGTTAATACATCTGTCTGAGAGTGTTACTAAAAATGGGAACACAGAAATACAGAGGATTGTAGCTACAAAGGAGCACAGTACTGTCCTTGAACTTGTTTCCAACCCCCTTGGATAGCTTCTATAGCATATTGCAGCAAAAACTGGCCAGAGTCAATCAGCAGACAGGTTTCTTTGATCCACTGTTCTCCAAGGCAAGGTATTTACACTGTGGTTAGCTGGGTAAATAAGCTCAGGGATTCATGTACCTTTACTAGCTTAACAAAAACATAGACTTAAAGAAAGAAGACCAAAGTTGTTTTCATCTTCAGTCCTGTCCTTTCACCACTGATGCAGCTGCAAGACACAGGTGGCTGTCTTGAATTGTGTTTTGAAACTCCCACTCAAATAGCCCACCTTTTATTTATAAAAAAGCTCCTGCCAAAGAGCAGATGCACAGGAAGCAAGGTTCAACCCCATTGCTTTCTTCCCAGCTAGAACCTTGGTACTTTTACATTGCACACTCTCAGAAAGCTAAGACATAGAGGCTTGATAGTTCTGGATTCAGTGTTAGAACAGGATTAGGTCTCAAACTTTGCTCAAAGGAACTGAGAGGACTTAACATTACTCAATAAAAAAAGAAAATGTGAAGGTCACTGACTTAGTAAGGGAAGAGAGGTTTATTTACTTATTTATTTATTTTTACTTTATTTTATTTATTTTGAGATTAGGTCTCGCTATGTTGCCCAGCGTAGTCCTGATCCCACGGACTCAAGCGATCCCCAGTCTCAGCCTCCCAGGTAGCTAGAAATACAGGTGCCTACAACCTTTTTTGAGACTAGGCACCTACTGCTTTTTTGAGATCAGGTCTCACTATGTTGCCTGTAGTAGTCTCGAACCCACGAACTCAAGTGATTCCTGGCCTTTTTGCCTCCCAGCACTTGGATTACAGACCCACACCATCATGCCTGGAGGGAGGTACTTTTAAACCCCAAATTTGAAGGGAAAAATATTTGCAATGAGGTTTCTATAATTAAAATCTTATCCCTCATCCCTTGCCAGATTTTCTCATCCTCCAGTCTCCTCCTCTTTCCATACAAAATCAAACCTTGCAACTACTCGTTAATGTTCAGCTCTGAGGCAGGCAGTTGATGGAGGATGCTAAAATTATCTGGGGAATAATAATGGTGTCTCAAACTTCTTGAATGCCAGAAAACAAGAGTTCCTAAGCCATGCCATGACTTTTGTTTGTATGCCCTCAAACAGAGCAAAGGGAACACTGAGCTAAAAAGGGGGAAATGGAAACTCCCAAGGTTTAGACAGTGCATTTTCTTCTGGAACAATTTCATCACTAAAATATTACAGAGGAGAGAAAAGAAAAGGAGGTTAACTAGGGAGACCTGAGGGCAATTTTTTTTTAAATGAAGGAAGAACAGTCACAGCAAACTAAATACAAACCTTGTTCTTTCTTAGGACTATGGAACAGGCAAATTTATAACAATGGGAGAAGTTGTGATAGACAGGTAGGCATGTTGGAGTGGGGAGAGATGTGCACTAAGTTCAACTTTGCTACTCAGGTTCCCCCCTTCTATCCAAAAGTAGAGTGTTCCTATTTGGTATGATTTGGTAGGTTTTTTGGGTCTGAGAATGTTATTACCACTAATTTACATGGAAAACATTTTAAGCATTTCTAGACTCTCAAAATAGTCCACCAAGTCATATCAAACAGGAATATTCTGCTTTCAGATAGTGGGGGAAACCTGTATTTTGGTGTGTACTCTTTAGTCAAAATTGCTGAACCTCAAGCTCCTTATCTATTGGGACAAAAGTTATCAAGATCAGTGGCTTTTAACTGAGCTCTTTTCACTGCAGAATTTACTTATCAAAAAGTATCTTCTTTAGAACCTAACATTTAAAGGACTCAAAGCAGGATAGCTGGGCTGGAAAGTCCCAGGCTCACCCCCTTTAGATTTCCCATCCATCTTTCCAGAACTGATCCTTAAGTTCCTCTGAAGAGCTTAGTTAAGACAGTTTGAAAACCACGGGGCTAAATTCCCTTTACTTACAAAAGCATATGAGTCAAAGAAGAAACTTCTGCAAAGAAACCAAGTTCTACCAAACCTCAAATTTTAATAAAGCAAAGGATTATGTTATGTTATGTTGATGTCAATAGTGAATGAAAGCTAAGTGTTCAAATTAACCCAATATGGCCTTCCCGGCCTCAAATGTAATGGTTTATATAGTATAGAGATTTTAAAAAGTAAATCTGAAGCTATAAAGATTTTGTCATGAGACACAAACTCTGATGCTAGCACAATTATTCTGATGTATAGAGAAATGCAAAGTGTATTAACAAATAGAAAGTAAAGTTCAGTTGACTCTATAAAAATGAACTACATTAAGCTATCTCTAAATAATACTCTGATCAGAAACATTTTGAGGTTTCCTACAGTCTCTTAGAACTAACAGTCTCAGGGCCGGGCATGGTGGCTCATGCCTGTAAGCTTCAGCCTATGAAGCGGCCGGGGCTAGGGATCACGGTTCGAGTCCCGCCTGGGGCCCGTAGCGAGACCTAGTTCCAAAAAAATAGCTGGGCGTGGTGGTGTGCGCCTGTGATCCCAGCTACCTGGGAAGCTGAGGCTGGGGATTGCTTGATTCTGTGGTACCCCGGGCAACGAGAGCCTACGGTTCCATGCACAAAAATAGCGAGACCTAGTCTCAAAAAACAAAAACAAAAACAAAAACAAACAAACAAAAAAAAAAAAAACAAGAAAGAACTAACAGTCTCTTGACTAATTCTAAATCCCATTACAGAGTGTTTCAAAATAAGAGAAAACCAGGTCACTAGGTGTTAGACATAGAAATTAGAATATGCTTAATAGAACCCTGCTTTGAGAACTTACAGTGAGTGAATACTAAAAACCTTAAGCAATATCATTCTCCACTGAGTATAAAACCTGGAGAAGAAATCCAGACTAATTTTCAGGTTTTCATGTTTTAATTGCACACTATGCTTGTCTACTTCTGTGCTGTACCTCGTTTTCCCCTTTGCAATATCACCACCAATTTTCTAAATAAATTTTATATAATCTTAGGCCCAGCATGGTGGTGCATGCCTGTAAGCAGCAGCCTAGGAAGCCATGGTCGGAACCAGGGATCACGGTTCAAGTCCCGCTCAGGGGAACGGTAACCAGCCCTGGCTCCAAAAAAAATAGCTGGGCGTGGTGGGGTGCGCCTATAATCCCAGCTACCTGGGAAGCTGAGGCTGGGGATTGTTTGAGTCCGTGGTACCACGGGCAACGTGAGCCTGCGGTTCCACGGGCAAAAATAGCGAGACATAGTCTCAAAAAAAAAAAAATTTATACACTCTTTAAAAACCATTCAATATATTAGAGTATATGCATCAGAAGGAAAAAATATAGACAGAAGCAACTCAAAATAACAATAGGCTAGGTTATTCTCTAGAGCTCAGTATTTTCAAAGGAATAGTACCTCACTTACAAAATTTTGTCAGATTAGAAATAGCATCTTTTTTTTTTTTTGGACTAAATTTCACTATGTTGCCTGGGGTGGTCCCCATGCCGCGAACTCTAGTGATCCCCAGCCTCAGCCTCCCAATAATCCCAGCTGAGATTACTGGCACCCACTATCGTGACTGGCTGCTTTTTCAAGACCAGGTCTCGCTATGTTGCCCGGGTCAGTATGAAACCCACAAATTCAAGCGAACTTTGGCCTCTTGTCTCTCAGTACTTGGATTACAGGCATGTTCCACCACGACCATGGCCACTTGTAAATAACATTTTTTTTTTTTTTTTTTTTTTTGAGATTAGATCTCTCTATGTTGCCCAGGGTAGTCCTGATCTGGGATCAGATCTGAGTAGTTCAGATCCCGGATTCTGGGATCCCACGGACTCAGGTGATCCCCAGCCTCAGCATCCTAGGTAGCTGGGATTATAGGTGCGCACCACCACGCCAGCTATTTTTTTTTTTTTTTGAGACTAGGTCTCCCTATATTGCCTGGAATGGGTATTGAACCCACGAACTCAAGCTATTCCTAGCCTCAGGCTCCCTTCCTAGGTTGGGATTAAAGGCACGCACCACCACGCCTGTCCCAATAGCATCTATTTCTAATGAGAGTCTAACATGGTGTGTGACACACTGGTTCTAATGATTTAGGAATTAGTTTTGCATAATGGTCATTTGCCCTTAAAGTCTTCACAAGAAAAATAAAGTCAACCCATAATACTTTGTTATTTTTCAAATAATATATTCTTAGAACCTAACATTTAAAAGCAGGACAGCTGGGCTGAAAAGTCCCAGGCTCACCCCTTTAGATTTCCCATCCATCTTTCCAGAACTGTTCCCTCAAGTTCCTCTGAAGAATTTAGTTAAGACAGTTTGAAAACCACATTCCTCTGCACATTTTCTTTGCAAGATTAAGAAGACCTATAAGATGAACATTTTTTTTTCCAACCTTTTAACTCTCATTAGTGCTACTACAAGAAAAAAATTGAGAATTGGTGCTAGGATGAAAAATGACTGAAGAAGCTGGGCATGGTGGTGCACATCTGTTGTCCAAGCCCTGGGAAGCAAGAGGCCTGGGATTGCTTGAGTTCACGGGTTCGAGACTACCCCGGGCAACATAGTGAGACCTGGTCTCAGAAAAGAAGGTGGATGTAGTGGCAGGCACCTGTAATCCCAGTTACATGGGAGACTGAGGTTGGGGATCACTTAAGTCTGCAGTATCCTGGGCAACTTGAGTCTGCAGTTCCTCAGGCAACATAGTGAGACCTAGTCTCAAAAAAAAAAAAAAAGAAAAGAAAAATGACTAAAGAAAGGATGAGAAAGGAACCAAAGAAGGGGTGAGATTTTCACTGAAATGACTGACTACATTAGGTAGAGAAGAAATGAAATCAGGAACCAGGCTCTTGGGTGCTGCCACAATACTGCAATGAAAGTGAGGACAAGCCATATATGGTACAATTTGGTGTGACCCTCAAAGCATAGGTTTAGAACTCTGGAGCAGGGCATCAAAAACCATAGATGAGGAAAGGAGTGGAGATGGAGGAGAGCAGCAGCTCTGATTACTGGCTCCAGAATATTTCAGGAAAGCAGTCACTCTTCAGAGACATAATGCATGTCAAAGGAAAGTCAAACTTAAAGAGAGGTGGGACTAAGGAGGGTGAAAAGGGTAAGAATGTGGAGGTTGCTCTGAAAAACAGGGAGTTTCCAAATTATATTAATCACATCTCAACACTGTCTCAAATCTTTCTCTTCCCTTCCTTTCCATTCCTGCTCCTCCCAGGTCTCAACAGCTTTTACATGGATTCTTAAGAGTCTCAGAATTTGTCTTCAGGCTACCAACTGCTCACCTTTCCCATATACTTTATTTTTATTTATTTATTTTTTTTTTGAGACTAGGTCTCGCTATTTTTGCCCATGGAACCGCAGGCTCTTGTTGCCCGGGGTACCACAGACTCAAGCAACCCCCAACCTCAGCCTCCCAGGTAGCTGGGATTACAGGCACACGCCACCACGCCCAGCTATTTTTTGGGAACTAGGTCTCACTACGGGCCCCAGGCGGGACCCGAACCGCGATCCCTAGCCCCGGCCGCTTCATAGGCTGAAGCTTACAGGCACGAGCCACCATGCCTGGCCTTCCCATATACTTTAATATTGTTGCCAGAAGCCATCTTTTTAAAACACATGTGTGATCATGATCATTTTGCCTGCATGAAAACCTTCAATTGTGACCAAGTGAGGTGGCACGTGCCTTTAATCCCAGCCTAGGAGGGAGGCCAAGACTAGGAATTTCTGAGTCCATTGGTTTGAGAACTGCCTAGAGCAACACAGTGAGATCTAGTCTCAGAAAAATAGCTGGGTGTGGTGGCCCACGCTAGCAATCCCAGCTACCTGGGAGGCTGAGGCTGGGGATCACTTGAGTCCATGGTATCTTGGGGAAATGTGAGTCTGAGGTTCCCCGGGCAACATACGAAGACCAAGTCTCAAAACAAACAAACAAACAAACAAACAAACAAACAAAAAAAACAACCAAGAAACAAAAAAAACCCCTTCAATTGTTTTCATAGTTATGCAACTAAATCCTAAACTGAGCAGAGCATTTGAGGTCTTTCATCATCTGGTCCTAACTGAATTGAACCAGTCTCTTCTCCCTACCTCCAGGTCAGACTGTTTGCTTTCCTACTTCTTTTATTCATATTCACTTTTCACTATCCTTTGCTTGAACCCCCTATCAAAACTTTATTCACTGTTTTATGTTCAAGTTCACTACTTTGATTTTATAAGTTCATCTCTTTCACTACCAGTGCTTTCTAAATTTTCCTGAAGCTATAAACCACATGGGATACTGGTTAAAACACAAATTCCTGGGCCCCATCCCAGATACACTGAGTCAGAATCTTTTGGGGAAATATGTACCAAAAAAAACTTGGATACTCCTCCCATCAAAAAGTAAGAGTCAAATTCTCCTCCCCTTGAATATGAGCCAGGCTTTGGGACTTGTAATGAAGAAAATGTGGCAAAATTGATATAACTTCTAAGGGTAGGTCATAAAAGACAATACATCCACCAACCCCAGATTCTTTCCTTTTTTTTTGTAGCTCCCTCCCCCTGTCTCTGACACTTGCCCTTGGAACCCAGCCAAAAAAATCAAGCTGACACATGGAAAAGTCATGTGTAAGTGTTCCAGCCAGAGCTCCATCTGAGAGCACAGACAACTTAGTGTTAAGCACCTGACGTGTGAGTAAGGGAGCTTCAACTGGCTTATAGCCCCCAGTCTTCGAGCCACCCCAGCTGATGCTGAGAAGAGCGGAGGAAGTTCTGTTCAAACTGGAGAATCACAAGCAAAATAAATGCTGTGATTAGCTAAAGAAACTATATAAATATTTAAATTTTGGAGACTTTTTTTTCATGTAGCAGTAAATAGCTGGAACACTTTATTAACAGGTATCCTATTGTAGATCTTAAGACAAAGGAAGCTTGGGGATGTCCTCTTATAAACTGTTAAGTTCTATAAGGTCAGGAATTAAGTCTTAAAACTTTCTGACCTTGATTTCTTTTCTGATATACCTTCATTGATTTTAGTTTTTTTTTGAGAATAATGTTTTACATAAAATGACAGCAATATAAAATCTATAAAGCAGAAGGTAAAAGGGCTGTGCTGTCTTCATATTGCCAGCCCTCTACCTTAAGAGATAACCAAGGGCAATAGTTTGGAAAGAGAATAGTTTCCATACCACAGGAGGTGCTTGGTGGATCTGCTACTGAAGAAAAGGTGATTCTGCAACTTAGAGAAACACCTTCTATTGGTATCTAGTTGTATTCTAGATACAAGTCGAGAATCACTTCCTTTAAGTCCTTACTATGGTTCTTCTCTTAAATGTATCATAGTTTCCTATTAATTAAAGTTTCACTAGTGAGATAAACCTACCAGTTACCCAAAGCTCCTTCCTGCTATGGCATTCTGGTATCTCACCTACATGTATCATCCCTTCAAGATTTGTTGTATCCCAGTTACTGTGCCAAACACTTGGGATATAAAATAAGTAGGAAATTGGTCCATATAGGGGGGAAGTGGGAGGGAAAAAAAAAAAGAAAGAAAAGTAGGCCTATATAACAAAGAACATACAGGACCAGCAAGTAAATATTTTAGGCTTTGAGGACCACAAGGTATGCTGCCACTCTGCATCTCTGCCATGGCACAAGAGCATCCACAGACAACACACTGATGGACACATAAACCTTTATTTAGTCAAACAGGAAGCCAGTGGGCTGTAATTTACACTGTTCAGCAGAGTTTTATGCAATGATGAAATGTTTCTATAATGTCCAGTGTGATAGTCTCCAGCCACATGGAGCTACCATACTAGATTTAAATGTCTAGTGCAGCTTATGAACTGAATTTTAAAAGTTATTTATTTTAATGAATTAAATAGTCACATTTGTAGTGGCTAGCATACTGAACAATGTAAGTACAGAGTAAGCCTAACAATCCCTTCAACTAAATCAAAACTTGTCTCAAAACTCATCTTAACCAGAGGCCTTTGCTGATTTGCTTTAGTACATGATGACTACTTTCTTCTTATTCTACGAATTCTTACTCCTATTCATTTTGAACTTGCTGATATTGTATTTAATAATTATACGTTTTATAATTATCTTTTTTGTTTGTTGTTTCTTCTTTTCCAAATAAACAAAAGTTCAAAGACAGAGAATGTGTACCTTGATAATCACTTTCTTTCTTTTTTTTTTTTTTTCCTTGATAATCACTTTCTTTTCCACAGTGCCCTGCATGGTCCTAAGACCCAGAGAGTACTTAATAAAACCATTCTATGCCGTGGACTTCCTTTCCCAACTTCTCTCACAGATACAATGTTTGCTCAAGTTGGATTTTTTTTTTTTAATCCAGATCAATACTTACTTGGAGAATATTTCTACAATAGCAGATGACTTGTTCTTGTTGACGAGAGAAAGTTCTTTGGCGGTTACTCTCAATGACTGTGATGTCCATTGCCGTCTATTAAAGGGTATTGATTCCATTTTGTCTATAAATTCTCAAAGACCTATGTGACAAAGAAAGTCAGAATATTAGACACAGAAGAGGATTTTTCAATATCCAAAGCCTGGCAAGAGTGTGATGAAAGAGCAGAGAGCTAGACCCACAGACCACACTCCTCTACCATCTCTCTCAAAAACTGTAGCCTTGGTCAAATGGTTCAGTATCTTTGGATTGTAGTTTCCTGTAAAAGGAGAAGGTTAGACTAGATGATCGCTAAGGTCCCTTCTAGTTGCATCATTTTATGACTGACCCCACTGTGTAAACATCAGTTGGCCTTTCCCTGAACTTAAGACTGTTCCAAAGTCACATTTGGAGTGAAATGCTCCACTCTTCTGAGTTACCTCCCAGGGGAAGTACAATCAGCACCTCTTCAGAGTCAGGTCCAAATTAGGTGCCACTTACTCCAAGTTCCTTTTGGCTGTCCTCTCTCCCAAGTTGTGTAGCACTGACTATTCAGTGTTAGGATAAGAGCTGGGGTTATATAGCATAGTAAAATAAAAAGAACAAGGGCTTAAAAGGAGATCAACTGCAATGAAAATAGCTTGGTTACCTTGAAACATTTTGTTGGTTTTAGTTTCTTCAGCTGAAAGCAGTAATACTTACGTTTAGAGGGTCTTTGGTGTGAATTTAAGGAGAGAATATACTTAAAATATTAGACATGTTTTAGTTGTCTTAAGGCATCTTAAGTATATGCTAGTATTGACTTTTGTTGTAATTCTTATTATTTTAAAGGCTTTTAGAAATTGGGGAAAGTACAATGTACTTCACATTCAGGGGGACAAAATCTATATACTTGAATTGTATTTTAAAATCTCTTCAAGTTGAAGAATGCACAAAGCCTTGCCTGTGACATCACACAATCCCTATCTATTAGCTTAGAATGTTTTGCTTTTGCCCCAGTAACTACCAAAGGCGTTCAACCTTTGCCCAGAAGAGATTAGAAACAATTAGAAACAATGAGTCAACAATTTCCTTGTTTGAAGGGTAAAAAATACATATAAAAGTACTACTTATAGCTCTCTTGACAACCAATAGGGCATAACTGCATTCTGGTAGAATGTTGTATTCATCAAGTACTAATTCCAACAACCTAGACAGTATAGTACCCAATAATTACAATGAAAAGGTATGGTCTAGAAGTGTAGGACCTGATTTTCTGCTTTAGTGGGAGGAAAGAAGGACTACCTTGGGAGTTGGAGAATGAGTAGAATTTCAACAATGAGCGTGATAAGGAAAACGAATCTCAGGTAGGGGCAATAGCATTACTCCTTCAGGCAACTGAAATAGCACAGCATATTTCAGTGATGTTAGACTCTAGGTACAAGAGACGTTGAAGACAGGGAAAGACAGAAGGAGTCTCAAAAGTCATGTTAAGGAGTTCTGACTGTACTCAAAATGGAAGAATGAGCAGAAATGAGGTCTCATCTTGATATGACAACATGTGACCTTTATGTCAAAGTCACTTCCCTGAGTCTGTCTTTATGAAAAGAGCTCTGCTGTGGAGACCCACAGTTTCTGTGTTGGAATGTGAGAACTTTTTGAAAGGAAAGTAACTAAGCAAACATCATGCTTTATTTTTTAAGTGCCATGTTTTAAAAGATGACTCCACTAAGGTGTGTAAATTACTAGTGAGTGTAAACTACTAGACAAGAAGATCCTAAAATGCCTAAGAGACAATCAAGTTTTAAATTAGATAGCAAAGGTAGCAAAAGAGAAGTGATAGTTGTTAGAATAAAATGGATTTATGGCAGCAGAAGGAATCAAAGCTGGTATCATCAAACTTTAATGATTAGAAAGTTGTTCATGCCATTATCAGAGAGAATAAATACATAGAGAAAGAAAGATGAGTCTTGCTATGCACATATTGAGATGTATATACATCAGCCCAAAAAAAAAAAAAATTCTACAGACTACAGAAAACTAAAAATTCAAAGCTAAGGCTAAAGATCAGATTCTTGAAATGAAAGGAATATTTTAAAGCATCTACTTAATACCCACAACCACTCAATAAGATTTTATTATAGTTTGATGAAGGAAATGAGATTCAGGGACATCAAACAAATTAACAAAAATCACTTAGTTATAATGTAGCAGAGCTGGCATTCAATCCTGTATTCTGTTTTGTGATGTCAATTTTCTTTCCTCTACAAGTAATGAATACTGATTAAAACGTTTTATTACTTTTAGCCAGCGCAGAAAATCAAGTAGCAAAATCTCTGACCCACCTACCTGCAGACCCATACAAAACAGAAGCAGCAAGTTTTTCCCAGATGGTGAGCACCAGAAATGATTATTCTTTCAGAGAGACTGAAGTTGCCTTGGGTCTGCTCTCCATTGTGAATTAGTATCTCAGCTTTCATTGACAGTGTGGTTTCTCTCCCTACTCATTTATTCTCTCCCAGTTGAGTTTCATCCTCAGACTGTACAATTTCCTTAATCCTAGAAATTCTGTTAAAAGTGAGAAGGGCACCAACACCTTTAAAGATTCAGAAGAAGGTATTTATTCAGTCTAAGATATCACAATATCACTGTATATTTTTTCCAGAGGTCTAGCTGATTTAGAGATCCAGTCCATTCCATTGTCATATACAAATAATAAATACAAATAATAACAGCTATTACTTATTTAGCACCTACTAACTCCTTTTTACGCTTTACAACAACGCTAGTAACAAATTAGAGTTATTTTGGTTAAAACATATATACTGCCCTCCCCCCCAATGCATTTCATGAAGGTTAAATAATTTGTCTAACATCATAGTTACTTATACGATCCAGGCAGAATTCATTATTCAGACTCCAAAACCAAACCTGTTAGGTCATACGCATCTATGATCACTTCAACTGTCATAGAAAGAACAGAGGAACTGGTTAACAGTTATATTCAAGAGTTCAAGAAAACAGATAAAGCAAACATATGTTAAGATTCTTATCCTCGGAGACTGGAAGGACAGTGGTGTAACAAATAATAATGGGACACACAGAAAAGAAAATTATTTGCTAAGAAGGAAGATGCCTACAAGCTGGGCACGATGGCCCGTGCCTGTAAGTGACAGCCTATGGAGTTGTGGCTGCGATGGGTATCTCGGTTTGAGACTTACCCAGGGCAACAGAGACCTAGTCCCCCCAAAAAATAGCTGGGTGTGGTGGTGTGTGTCTGTAATCCCAGCTACCTGGGGAGTTGAGGCTGGGGAATTGCTTGAGTTCGTGGTACCATGGGCAACTTGAGCCTATGGTTCCACATGCAAAAACAGGGAGACCTAGCCTCAAAAAAAAAAAAAATTCAATTTTTGATACATATAGATTTTTATACCAAGAGGAAGCTTAGAAATCAGGTAGTCAGATCTCCTTATTACAGTAAGGAAATAGAGCCATGAAAATCCAATGATTTTCCAAAACCAGTTTAGTTCATCTAGTTAGTATGTGAGCCAGTTCTAATTCCTGATTCAGCATTCTTTCATCATATGAGGTAACTTGAAGTGGAAAGCTAAATGTACAATGACCAGAGACCAAAGAGATAAGGATCTCTCAAACAAAAGTCATTGCAAGTTTTAAGGGTTGGGCACTGACTCATTGAAAAATCTGGCCCCAGGTGCCTGCTTCCTCAAGCAATTGCTTAGGGTGAGCCTGTAGCTATAGCAGGAAATCTATTCTAGTAAATTAAGTAACAGGCTTACCTAATCAAGGGAATAGGCCCCAGAAAGCAGGCTGGAACAAAAAGCACATGAGCTACCATTGATAAAATATAATTACTATTGTTATAAACCCAGTCTCAGTGTTTTCTCTCTCTCCTTTCTTCCCTCTCTCTCTCAATTCACATAACTGAAAAAAAAACCTGAAAGTTAATATTTTTAAACCCTTTGATACAATTTTAGATTTACGCAAGCGTTATACAAAAGTTCTGATGTCTTTTACCTAGTTTTATTTCATATTATCACAAGATAGTTATTAAAATTAAGACATTAAGACAGGTATAATACCAATAACTAAGTCACAGACTTTACTTAAATTCTACCAGTTTTTCCACTAAAGCCTTATTATTATTTTTTGTTTGTTTGTTTTTGTTTTTTTTTGAGACTGGGTCTCGCCATTTTTGCCTGTGGAACCGCAGGCTCATGTTGCCCGGGGTACCACAGACTCAAGTAATCCCCAGCCTCAGCTTCCCAGGTAGCTGGGATCACAGGCGCACGCCACCACGTCCAGCTATTTTTTTGGAACTAGGTCTCGCTATGGGCCCCAGGCGGGACTCAAACCGCGATCCCTAGCCCCGGCCACTTCATAGGCTGAAGCTTACAGGCACGAGCCACCGTGCCCGGCTCCACTAAAGCCTTATTTCTGTTCCAAAATTCTATACTGCATTTAGTTGTCATATCTTTTTAAGTTTCTTCTGATCTATAACAGTTCATCTGCTTTTTCTTGTCTTATAAAACCTCGACACCTTACAAGTACTGGTCAGGTTTTACACAGAACAAACCTCAACTTGGGTTTGTTTCGCCAACAAAAAAGAACCAGGGTTCCTCTGAGAAGTGGCCAGTTTCAGAGGTGAGGGAGAGCAAATACAGTATCAGTCTAGAATGTCTTGCAATGCTCAAAAATATGCTTTGTTTTGAAATATAATATTTCTCAGAGAGGATTGAGATTATGGAATTTGGGTGTCTTCCCTGGTGCATTGTATCGAAGGGTGTGTGACACTGATGTCTTAATATCTTCCATCTGTTGGTTAAGGTGCTGTCAGGTTTCTCCTCTGTAATGTTACTGTTTTTTTTCCTTTGATAATTCGTAATATTTGAGGGGGTTCAGAAACAATCCTTCTCCTCTTCAAACTTTTGCTCACTAAGTTTGGCTTTCATGGATGGATCCTGCCTTCAGCAGTTATTATTGTGTTGTTTAAATGGTGATTTTCTGTTGCCCACTTCTTTCTATACTTATTAATTGGAACTCTTCTATAAGGAATAATTGTTCTTTCTCATTTATTTATTCCATTGTTTTTATTTTATTTTATTTTGAGACTAGACCTCGTTATTTTTTGCCCGTGGAGCCGCAGGCTCATGTTGCCCGTGGTACCACGGACTCAAGCAATTCCCATCCTCAGCTCCCAGAGTAGCTAGGATTTACAGGTGAGTACCACCATGCCCAGCTAGTTAGTTATTCATTCATTCATTCATTCATTCATTCATTCATTCATTCACTCATTCATTCATTCACTCATTCATTTGTTTGTTTTTTTGAGGGTAGGTCTTGCTATTTTTGCCCGTGGAACCGCAGGCTCTTGTTGCCCGGGGTACCATGGACTCAAGCAATCCCCAGCCTCAGCTTCCCAGGTAGCTGGGATGACAGGTGAGCGCCACCATGCCCAGCTATTTTTTTGGAACTAGGTCTCACTACGGGCCCCAGGCGGGACTCGAACCGTGATCCCTAGCCCCGGCCGCTTCATAGGCTGAAGCTTACAGGCATGAGCCACCGTGCCCAGCCTTTTTTTTTTTTTTTTTTGACTAGGTCTCATTGTGTTATCCTGGGCGGAACTCGAACCATGATCCCCAGACCCAGCAGCGACTCCATAAGCTGTCGCTTACAGGCACGTGCCACCGGGCCTGGCTATTTATTCCATTATTAGGATGAACTCATAGACATTTATTTTACTTCCTGGGTCATTTTATTTTTGTTGTTCAAAGAGTTCCGGTTATGGTAATTTGGTGTTCTTTCCTTTTGAGTCTGGTGTTTTTTCAACCAGTTTTTTATAGATACCCTCTCACTTTCTATCAGAATAAAATGCTCCAGATTCATCTTGCATTTACTCTGCTTCAGTCTTAGAATGAGCCACTTCTCTAAGATACTTTGTTCCTCTTGGGGAACCAAGATCTGGGTACAAGGTGTACATATAATTATCATAGAGATGCCACTGCTTCTAGGTTCTCTTTGGGAAACAGATGTATTATATACTCCATGTATACACACATTTATATTTCTTTTTTCATCACCATATATATCTATCTATACAAATAAGCTCTATGTATCCACAATTAAACACTGCCTTCAACCTAGCATCACAAGATTGAGTCTAGTATTTTCTATTATTTGTAACATCTCTCTCTGATAATAAGAAGCCTAATCCCAAAAAATTCTAACTGGAAAAGGGATCTAGAATCTGCAAAAGTATGTCACTATTAGTCTCCACTCCTTTATATACCACATATAATTTTTTCTAATTTTTTTCTGAAATACTACCCCTTCCTTAATTTATTCACCTTTCAAGACTCAAGTGAAGACTAGCTCCTCAAAGAACTCTTTCCTGAACTGTCCTAGCCCTTCCTCTGCCTTGTAAGTTAATAAATCCTACTCAATGACAAGATTCTTGAGGCCAAACCGCTCTTGCTTTTCTACTACCTAGTTTAGTGCTTTCTGAATAGAAGGAACGCTATAATAGTTTGAATGAAATTGCATGAAATTTTTTAAAATCCAAAATAATATCAGTACAAGAAAAATGAATGCTTATTATGCAGTCCTAAGATTATTTGAGAAAATGGGTATCATTTTCAGAACTGTGACTTATTCAGTAATTTTAGCTTATTCAAACACTGAGATAAACTCAATTAAGTGGAAAAAAATGGAACCCACTAAATAACTTCAAATAATATACATTAAAGACTCACTACTTTATTATTAAACCGCATAATAACAGACACATGCTAAGTCTGTAGGCACATTTGAATAACCATTGTTGCTGTTCTCCAAGAGCTCTAGCTTGGTCTCTGTAGAAATATATAGCCTAGGTAATAGGTAAATTGTAATGGTGACCAAATTCCCAGGGGTGGACAAGGATGTATATGTTTGTATCAGGATAGAAACACTTCAATAACATTTTACCTTTTAAAAATCTCTCTAAGGTTATTTTGTTCTTAAACAACCAACCAACCATTAAGATCCAGAGCAAGAGCAATGAAAAAGGGGTTGTATGACTGAGAATTTCACTTATGGAAATGACTCACCAAAATTCAGAGCGACTTTCACTAGGAACTCACAAGCATTCATCTTCAGTGATTCACACTTTACCACACAGAAATAAGAAGAGACGTACCCTCAGCTTACCTTTGCCTACACCAGGGGAAAATTTAGTATTAAAACATTCCACCTGCAATCCTAATTCCCGATTCCGCCTATCTTCTTAGAGTCGCAGTTCATGTTTAGTCTGGTCACTACCAAAAATCATGTTTACATTTCTGATGTGAATGTGTATAGGCAGATGATGTTCTCATATACATAGGAAAAATTTGTATACAGATGGCCCCCAACTTTTAATGGTTGAAGATTTTTTTTTTTAAACTTCATGATGGTGTAAAAATAACATTCAATAGAAACCATATTTTGAATTTTTATCCTTTTGGGGACTAATGAATGCTCCCCTGTGAAGCTGGGCAACTACTGGGCAATACTCTATAAGCTGTCTTTCACTTGTGGTACAGTATTCAAGAAATCAAATGAGACACTCAGCACTTTACTATAAAACAGACTTTGTGTTAGTTGTTTTGCTTAATTGTAGGCTAGTGTAAGTGTTCTGAACACATTTAAGGTAGGCTAGGCTAAGTTATAATGTTCAGTAGGCTTTGGTTCAGTTCAATTTTCAAATGTGTATTGGCCATTTAATACATTTACTTTTTGAGAATACATCCACATTTTTAATTGTCACTTACAAATTGTTTATTATCTCCACAACTTAATTACTTTCTAAAATTGCACAAGGATTTTCTGAATATTATGTGTAGCTCCTTGTCCAATTCAAACTGCCTCTCACAACAGCTGTCCTCTCTTGGAGTCTAATTCCTATCCAGATCTCATTAATATCCTTTCTAAAAAGAAATGCTGCTGCACTATGGAGAAGAGATCCTTGTTTCTGTAAATTTCTCTTTTGCAAGGCATCCACCCCATTGACTACTCATTAATATTCCCACCAGAGTGGAGCCTCATGAGGAACCTGATTGATACTATGTGACAATCCAGGCATTAAGATTACTGTTCTGGGTTGTGCTCAGGCCACTACCCTTTACTTTCCAGTCTAATGCTTCCCGGTTGGAGAATGTTAGCAGTAGGAGGGGACACACTCTGAATGGCAGATTGTCTGTGGAATCTGAATCTCTTCTGTGGCAAGTCCAGGCATGTAGAATTTTTCTGAAAAGGGTCCTCTATGATTTCATTCTATAAACTATTTTAGTGGTTCTGTTTTTTACAGACCCTAATTAACTACCGTCTAGATAGACTGCTGTTAGAATTAGGTAAAATCAGGTAAAAGTTTAAACTGTATTAGCATAAGTCTGGGGATTGGTTATTAAGCACTGGTCATAATCCTGGGAATTAATTTCATTTGCTTTTTTCACTTAATTCTTCTCCTATTTTCTCGATGAGAAAATTTTATTCTTATAGAGAAAGAGACCCAGGCTCACAAAGGTTAAATGACTTGTTGGAGGTCACATAGTTAAGTGGCAAAGCCAGGATTTAAAACAACCTGACAGATGCTGAGATACATGCTCTAATGACTTACTGCAACTCACACCTTCCCAGTATGAAGAGGTGGTTTGAGCCAGTCTTAGTCTCCTAATGGTATCAAAACTAGAAATGATAAGGGCTGGGCTAGACACCCCATCCTGCTCCACATCTCAGTTAACTATGTCCCAGGTTTCTATAGCTCAGATTTATATCTTGAGTTCACCACTTATTCACTTATTAACTGACATTAGCAAAATTAATCTAAACTTTGGTCTTGTCAAGTCTAAAATGTTCTTTTAAGCTTAGTGCTATGGTAAGTGCTTAAAGGTGGTGGTAATAAAAATACCTAACATTTTTTGAATGCCTATCATCCATCAGGTGATGTTTTAATTTTTTTGCATATATAAATTTGTTAATCACCAAAGTAACACACTCAGAATACTACTGTCTCACTTCACAGATGAAGAAACTGGGTCCAGAGGAGTTAAATAAATATTAGCTCTTGGCTTTTGGTTTGTTTTTTTTTTTTTAATTTTATTTTGAAAGTAAAATTACCTCCAGCAGATAATAAACCAAAAGTGTTGTTCCAGATCATTCTATTTTTCTTACAAGATGATTTCTAACAAATTTCCCTCCACATTTCCCTCCACATTTTGAGTGTGTGAGATGTATTTCTGACATCAAAAACTAAACTTACAGAAGGCATACTGAAAATGTTTGAGACCCTCCTTGATGCAATTTGGGAGAAGCCCATAATATGGTAAAACAATCGTGTTGATTAAACTTACGAGGCACTTTTCCACCCCTCTTGCCAGCAAAACAGACACATTCTGCTGTATCAACAGGGCATCCTAATAGCTGAGCACACAGGGTGTTTGTGGAGTCTGTCAAACAGATCATTTCATGTCCTCTATCATTAAGTTTATCAAGTTCCTCATGACCTTACACTGTCAATTTTGAGGGACAGTCTTAAAATTTTTTTTTCTGGCTATTTTTTTCTTTCACTAACACCCTTGATTATATCCCATCTGCCTTCCTTCTCCAATATTTCTACCCTTACACCTAATTCCTTCTGGTAGCCATTATCATCTTCTTGTTTTTATGTTTTTATTTCTTCTATTGTTTGAGTTAAAAAAATTTTTTTGGTATTTATATTCTGTAGATGAATGAAATCATACAAAAATCTATCTTTCATTTTTTGACTGACTTTACATAACAATCATCTCAAGGTCCCACATGCCACTATTTCATCTTTCTTCACAGATATGTAATATTCCATTGAATACATGCTCCAGTTTCTCTATCCATTTATCTGTTGACAAGTTGTTTCCATGATTTGACAATTGTAAACAGTGCTGCTGTATACATATGTGTAGATAGATATTTTCTGTATTTTATTTTTCATGTTATTTGGATACCCAAATAAATACCCATTATTGTTGGATCAAATGGAATTTCTATTTTTATTTTCTTCAGAACGCTCAATAACATTTTTCATAGGGCCTGTATCAGCTTGCATTCCCTTGAACAGTGGGTGAGAGTTTCTTTTTCACAGCAACCTTGCCAACATTTGTTAACTCTATTCTTTTTCATATGGGTATTCTCATATGGGTGAGGTGGTATCAGTGTTGTTCTGATTTGCATTTCTCTTATAAGTGATGGTCAACATTTTTTCATATATATGTATATATTAATTATATTATATAAATTAATCATTTTCCCACATATTTTTAGTAAATTTCAAATATCTTATAACAGTAACCTCCAATCACAGCCCTGACTTTGGTCTAAAGTTTTAGCTCATGAAGAACCACTCAAAATTTTTTCTAATTTTTTCTTCCCCTCCCCAACACTCTAATCTTTTATTTTCTTTAAATTTAAGGAGTTTCCAAATCTAATCCAAGTTTAATTCCACCTCTCTACCAAATCAAATTTGCCACCTACTCACTTGTTCTTCTCTTCCTTTTCCCCACCCCCACCAGTTGATAATTAACTCACTGTAAGGGCAAACAGAATCCAATGAGGTGAGGTTTCTTTTTCAATATTTTCCATATTCAATAAGGAAAATTAGTAAGTAGAAAATAAATAATTATATCAGTAACTTCAAACTTACACTGACAAGTATAACTGATTGGAAAAAGAATGTGAAGTTTTATAGTTAACAGAGGCTATCATACAAAACTTAAATCTACTATGAACTTTAACCTTTGTACCATTCCACACTTTAACATCAGCTGCATCAACTATCAGGGCCTGGTACAGTGTAGGGGCTCAATAAATACCTGTTATACAAATGAAAAACAGTATTACGCCAGTTCTCAGTTGCCACCTATCTTGACAAAGACCCACCTAAGTAATAGAATATCTGCCTAGAAAGTACATAATCACAGGTCTTGCCAGCTACAAGTTTAATTAAGACAAAGTGATTAATTAAAGAGTCTTACTTCAATGTCAAAGCAGAAATACATACACTTATTTTAAGAAGGCTGCTTCTGTTAAGATATAAACTCCTTATACCTTTGTCCTTAATAATTAATCAAGTTATCTCCAAACACAAGGCTTCTTAGTTTCACTCCTGACCACTTCCAGGAAGGACCTGGCTTCCATTCTTCTTATTTGAAATTTTAGATGTGTTTTTTTCAGGACTTGCTCAATTTGAAAAGCCAGTTCAGATCAATTTAACCAATCCCTTTAAGCAGGATAACTAAAACAGGTTTACTGAAAAGTGACTCTTCTCTAGGCAGGTTCTCTAATCTTTCCTTACTATAAAAAATCTGAGAAGCTAACATAGAACAAAGCTTTAATCAAGGACAAGTCACATGAAGATTACCAAATCAAACAGTCATAGAAGAGATAAAGTTTTACTACGCATTTTTAAAAAATATCATGCATCTAAGGGTAGGTTACAAACATGTTAATGTATTAATTAATTTTTAATGTTTGCCTTCTAAAAGCTTCATCAAATTATGATGCTGTTTTAAAATGTTATTAAGAGGCATTTATTGAGCAGTGGTATTTTAGTTGGTATTGATAGGGTGTGCCCCCCCCCCCATTGTCTCCTGTTTAAGATTGCAGATTTCAAGGACAGGTAATGTTAAAATGGGGGAATGGGGAATTTCCCTTCAGGGGGATGCAGGGGGAAGAAAGAAGTAAAATAGTCTAAGTGAAACAGATTTCCTGGAAGGCGGGAAATCAGGGTATATAAAGGGTGTGCAAACAAAGAGAAAGATGGGATGCAGATTCGAATATGGAGACTGGATAGAGAGAGAGGTTCAGTGAAGGAGAGATGGGAATCGGCCATCTTGTAAAGATGTGAGCCATGTGAGCTTGGCCATGTGGCCACCGAGGGCCTGCAACAACCCTCGGCTGGCCCAGGCTGGCAGCATGTGTGCTGAAAGCAGTTAAGGAGTTTGCAGATTTGAACTCCGT
>PVHY01011860.1:0-46487 GCA_004024945.1 Uropsilus gracilis
CTTTGACATCTTTTCAGTCTGAACTCTTCCCACATACGAACATGACAAGTAGCTCTTATTTTTTTTCAGGTTTCCCTTTAGATCCTTAAATTATATTTTGCCATTTTCTCCTTAGAATTTTTGTAACTAGTTAGTTTTTGTAACTAGTTAATTTTTGTAATTGGCTAGTTTTTAAAGGTGATTTATAGTTTCATTGCTGTTATAAATTACATCTTTTTTCCTACTTTATTTTTCCTTCATTATTCCTTACATATAGACTTTTTTGTTTTTTTGCTTAACATCAGCAATGCTGCTGCGTTTTGTTTTATAAATGAGTCTTTCAGTGGATACTCTTAAATCTTCTATGTAAATAGTATCATCTATTAAATCACCCACTGTCTCTTTTTTCTTATCTCCTATTTCTTTTTCTTATAACCATTCCATATATTATAGAATAGTGGCAATAGTCGGGCACCCTTGTCTTAGTCTGGAGTTTGGTAAAAATGGTTCTGAGATTTGATGTTTGTTATAAGTTTTAGGTATGTTTTCCCCACCTTCCCCCCTTTTTTTAACCTCCATGAGTACAGTG
Source organism: Uropsilus gracilis (assembly GCA_004024945.1). NCBI lineage: Eukaryota > Metazoa > Chordata > Mammalia > Eulipotyphla > Talpidae > Uropsilus > Uropsilus gracilis. Next base: position 569 of record PVHY01011860.1, read on the forward strand.
TTTATTCTGCATGTATTCTATATGTAGGTTGGAGTGTGGGTGCTGGGTATCTCATAAATTATATGAACTAATCTTCATAATAGCTGGGAGTTGTGAGCCTGGTTTCCCCTTTTATAATTTTGAGGATGTAAATATTATACCTATATGTGTCACTTCTTTGATTTCCCTGTTATTGATTTATAAAATGCTTGTACATAATAGGAGATAAATATTCATGAATGGGGTACACGAAAGTCACGGCTAGTTCAGAGTGTTTTCATCATTTTTTCCACCATTGTTTTCATCATGTTTTTGCTAGTAGATCACCTTTCTTACATTATGAAATTTCTTTCTCTTCATGATTAAACCTTTTTTAATATAAAATAGTGATCATTTTACCAAATACTTCTTTATGCATTGGAGATAATTAAATGACCTTTCTCCTCAATCAGTTAAGATAGTAAAATTATTGTGGTAGATTTTCTAATATTGAACCATTCAGTTTTTACTCTGATAACTGTAGTTAGCAATAGTGGCTTTTTCTTTTTTAACTGATGAATTGAAGTTGTAATAGGAATAGAGCAACAGGATAAAATTAGGCATAACTGATACCTTGTCCTTAAAAATTACTAAGTATTTCAGGGATTTCATTAGAGACATTATTCTGGTAAGAGCAGTTACTCAGTTCTCCAAGGCTGAGTTCAAATAAAGTCCAGTTCTTGACCTGAGATTAGTTCCCTCAGGGACAATACAGGCTCAGCTAGTTTGATGACTTTTCTCATTGAATTTTAAGGGAGGATCAAGAGCAAAAATAGAAAACCTTTAGAAAAGTGAAGTTTACAACCTCCCTTATCCCCCAACATAATCTGACTTGTGACTTCATCTTGTCTAAAAGTTGCTGAGCCTTTTGACAAAGAGAGAAAGGTTAAATAACGTTTCCCCGCTTTGGTGTGGAAAGGTTGCTGGAGTTTCCTACAGGTAAGTGGTCTCTGAAGATGTCAGGGAGCAAGGAATTTTGCATCAGGTCATGAGATAGCCATTGTCTTGGAAACAGAACCCTGACAGCTTTACTATAGAAAGCATATTTGTGGAATCTATATCTGTCCCCTTTCCATGCTGGTTCTTCAGCCTTTCTAATGAGTCTGGGAGTCAATATCCTCCTATATGGTTTTCCACCCTAAATTATACAAGATAGATGTTCATGAGTTTAAATGTATTCCCTAAAAATCCATATGTTGATGTCCAAAGTCCCAGTATCTCACAGAATGTGTCCTTATATGGGTTGATATATATAACATATATGAGATATATCATATATGTTATATATGTTATATATATGATATATCTCATATATGTTATATATATATATATATATATATATATATATATATAGTAAAAATGAGCTTATAGAGCTTATAGTAGAGTAAGGAAGCCGGGCACGGTGGTGCATGCCTGTAAGCGACAGCCTATGGAGTGCAGTTGGGTCTGGGTATCGCAGTTTGAGTCCCGCTGGGGCAACTTAGCGAGACCTAGTTCCAAAAAAAATAGTTGAGTGTGGTGACGTGCACCTATAATCCCAGCTACCTGGGAAGCTGAGGCTGGGGATTGCTTGAGTTCATGGTACCCCGGGCAACGTGAGCCTGTGGTTTCACGAGCAAAAATAGCAAGACCTAGTTTCAAAAAAAAAAAAAAAAAAGTAGAGTAGAGTAAGGCAATCTTCTAATCCAATATTACTGGTGTTTTTATAAAAAGAAGAAATTTGAACAGAGACACTTAAGGAGAACATCACGTTAAAATTAAAGTTATGTTGTCACAACCAATGAACTACCAAAATCTAGTAAACTTGGAACAGATCCTTCCACACAGTTCTGCTGACATTTTCACTTCAGTCTCTGGTGTCCAGAACTGTGAGACAATAAATTTCTGTTGTCCTGAGCCACCCAGCTTGTGGCACTTTATGAAGAAGGTGCTCTAGCAAAATAATATAGTTTTTATTATTTGTCACTGAGAATCACTACTTATATTATCAAGTGAATAATTATGGTACAAACCAGTATTGGCAGGTCAGATTGTTTAGGCAGAGATGGGGGTCTTCGCATGGCAACATAGCAAGGGCTTCAAATCAATCTCACCAAAGTAGTACTGGCTTGTGGGACTGTGGAACATACACAGTGGCATTCAAGCTTCCTGAAGCTGTTGGGGTGGTGGCTGCTTCATTCAGTGGATACCTTGATGAATCAGAGAATTCCTGCCCTGGAGGTCAGCAGTCTGCTTAAACCAGTTTATGCTATTGCTGGTGGCTGAGGTGTTGGAACCAACCACAATAACTGCTCCAGAAGTTTCTAGTGCTGACCTTCAAGTGGTTTAAAAGGCACTGTGCCTTCTCCATGAGGTGGAGCTGTCTCCTATGCATACAGATCTAGATCCTCATGTTTTCGAAAATGGCTACATTCAGGAGAGGGATGCAATCTTCTGTTTGTTAGTCTCCAACTTCAGGTCTTTCTAACACTTGCATTAAAAAAAAAAAGTCTTGGGATTCTTTGTTGCTTTCTTGTGAGCCAACTCCATTGTTTACATCTGTTATGTCTGTCATTTTGGGTTAGACTGTTTCCTAGAACCCAAAATAAACAGCAGGAAATTAGGCGAAAGAAGCACAAGTGACCTAGGTTACAGCAAAGTGCAACAAAGGATTGCTCAGGCGCACCCTCATCAGCTGAGTCTCAGCAGCATTGTGCACTTACTTTCATTAGCTGGAGCAAAAGGACAACTACCTCACCAGCTTTCATTGTCTGTGACCATAGACAACAGGCGGAAGTATACACAAATACACACAATATCATAACGGATTTTTATATTAGTGGGTTGCACAATTAACTCACTACAACTCAGGCAAATAAAAAACAACACTTTAATTTTGCTTACAATTATTCCAGTAGACTATCTAATTAAATGTCCAATAGTGTTTAAATTTCATCAGTTAAACAATTAATTTAGATAGTTTCCAGTCTCATTTGAATAGCAATGTTTAAGGTTGCTTGTGGTACTTAATAATTCATCTTAAGATTTCACAATTAGTGGTAAATATTTTGGTTTAAAAAAATAAATAGAAGGTAAATAGACTGGTAGTTAGATGGATAATGTTCAGTCTTTCTTTTAGATTTCCCTCACCCCTGCTAGTTTTCCCTCACCCTCTCCTTAATTATTATTCTAGAATGTGGGCAGAGAGGTACTCCCAGCCATGGGTTAGTCTATGTCAATTCTGTTCACATCCACTGATTTGCAGCCTGATACCTCTTTCAAACTGGTTATTCTACACTGTTAACTTCTGATGCTGCAACCTATAAAGTCCAATCTCAGTAACAAAGTTTAATTCCATTTGCTTGCTCTTTGAGATCCTTGCTTTAGCACTTACTTATTGATTAGATTTGGGACTCCCTTTTAATTTCTGGTACAAATGTATCTTTTTCTTAATTTTAAGTTATGATATATGTGTGTCTATTTAAATTTATACTATGCATTTGTATATAATTGAATTTTATTTGCTGTTTTTTGTAGCACCTCTAGATATTTAAAGGGAATGCATCAGTTGTTGATCAGAAAACTGACCCAACTCTTAAAAGTAAAATTTAAACAAGTTACACATATAATTCTCCTTGTTAAGAAAAAGGGGCAACAATATAGAAAAGAACAAATTCCCTCGAAGCCCACCCACATTACTGTGCTTCATTACTGCAGAGGCAACAAGGGTAACCAATTAGGTTAGAGTCCTCTCAGTTCTTTTATACATCTACACACATTTACATGTATCCTGTTGGAAATATGTCATTTCATCCTATGGTGTCATTTAATTGTTTTGCATAAAAAGAAAACAGTGATATATCTGCAAATTGCCTTTTTACCTAAAAAGATCCTGTGGAGTGGACTCAGTCCTATGCTCTCCTCTAACTGCCTTCCCCCCCCACTGTCAACACAATTGAAGCACACACTGTCTTAGCAGCTTTCAATCTGTGGTTGAGTTTCCAGTTCCCCTTTGAGGAATCCTGCAATGGACATGCTTATACATGTTTTCTTGTGCACAAAAGCCATTGTTTTTCAAACTGAACACAGTGTGTGGATTTACTGGCTGATTATATAGGTGAACTTTTCTTTCTGAATATGGCCAATTTCAAAATAGGATTTTGCCCATTGTGGTGGCATGCACCTGTAATCCAGCTATCTGGGAGGCTGAGGCTAGAGATCACTTGAGTCTGCAGGTTAGAGACAATCTGGTCAACATAGTAAGACCTAGTCTCTTAAAAAAACAACCAAAAACAAAAAAAAAACCCAAAATATGGTTTGATGTGGATCTATCAATTTTACATTCCTGTTACTTTAATTTCATATTTCTGTGTTTTATGTGTGGAAAATGTGTTTCATTTTGCCAATGTAATTGTTGAAATTTTTCTCTCAATGTTTTAAAAGTAATCAGTTTCTCTTGGTAATTGGTGATGTTCAGCTTCTATTAATATGTTCATTAACCAATAATACAATGAATTTCTTAATAAATAATCTTTCCGTGTACCAATTGGTTTATTTGATTTTTTTCCTTTCTTGGAAATGCTATACAAATGTTAGTGCTAATCCTTTCTGTGTTATACATCTGGCAAATAATATATTGTATTTTAAAATTTGTTTGAACCCGTTAAACAGGTATTCACTTTGTAATTCTGTAACTTAGGATGTGTTTTGTTAAACTTTTACATGCTGCTCAAATTAATCAGTCTTGATGGAATCAAACTGATCAATCTATTCCTTTCCATCTTTTGTGTTTATTTATTTTCAATTTTTTAGAGACTAGGTGTCACTATGTTGTCTGGGGTAGTCCCAAACCTGCAGACTCAAGTGATCCCTAGTCTTGGCCTCCAAACACTGGGATTATAGGCATGCGCCGCTGCGTCCAGCCATCTTTTGTATTTAGGGTCTTGTTTAGAATGACCTCTACTTTCGCCAAGTCATAAACATATTCCACACTCTTTCAAATATATTTAGGGCTTTGTTTTTCATGTTTGAGTCTTTAAAACGTTCAGAATTAATTTTTGTGAATAGTGTTAGGTAGGGAAACTAGCTTCACTTTTAAGAAAATGATAGCTTTTCCCAATGCCATTTACTGAATTATTACTACTTCCCCATGAACTAGCCACCCGTGGGTATAACACATTCAGACTTACGTATATGCTACTGAAATTATGCCAACGCCTCAGACTTATCTAAGTGAACTGTATGTATCCTTAAAATCTTAAGTTAGTTTAGAGTCTGTCTGTAATAATATGTAATAAAGGGGGATTGGCTTTTATATGAGGAAGTATATAAGGAGAGCTAAATAGTAAGAATTTGATGATTGTCTATAGGAAAAAATTGAATCATGAAAAAAATACATAAAATTTCCAGATCTTTCCATGATTTCAGAGACAGCTATCTACATTAGTCACATTCAAATATCTCACTCATTTATTCACTCACTTAATAAAAATTTGCTAAGTATTTTTTTCTAAGTATCTATTAACCATGAAAACACAATAATATATATATTTTTGTTAAAAAAAAAAAGACCACGGTTCTTATAATTAACCAGAGTAGAAGACAGAGGGGGTTGCAACTGAAACTAGTTGGTAGTTCTAAGCAGCAGGTGGAAATGGGTGGAGAAAAGCAAGCTTAGTTCAGAACTAAGAAGACCAGCAGTCCTTAAGTGGGGAGATCATGGACCTCCAGGGACCCACCTATCCATCTGAGTGTCACAGAGAATAAAAGCCCAGACCTTTCCAGAAAATTGGGGAATCACACAGGTTAGTGAACTAAGACCTATTGGACATTTAGGTGCTTTCCAACATTTGCTGTTGTTAATAACAATGTGAGGAAACACTTCCTACGAAAATCCTCATGTGCATTTTAACTTACTGAGAATCCGCTCCTGGGAGTGGATAATCTGGTTGAGAGAACAAGTGTGTCCCTTCACAGTCTTGCAATTACTGGGAGAGCATACTTGTTTAGCCCTAGCTATACAAAATTTCAAAAGATATGGATTGCTAGGTATAATGTAACTACACTGGTCGTAACACCAAATGCAGCACAAGCATCAGGTTCACCAATCAGCGTAGGTTCATTATTGGTGCTAGTAGTTACACAGACAAAGCAGGCAGGGCAGGCCATGGCTGGAGGTCCCAAGGGACTGGCGAAACCCCTAGATCCCCAGAAATCTTCACACACTCTCTCTGGCTTCTTTCATGGCTTTCTCTCCTTCTCATGCTCTGGCTTGTGCTCTCCTCTCCCATGCTCTGTCACCCCAGGGTGATGCTGCTCCCTTATCCTTGCCTCCCAGGCCCAGGTAAGCCCACTCACACATGCACACACTCACTGGCCCCAGGGATATGTACAGTCAGGGGAGGGCGTGACACCACAGTTGCTGGTCATATTGGCTAATGGGAAAAGCCTGACCAAACCCACTTACTCATGAAAACAAAAATAGCTGCCAATTTTATATTTAAATTTCCACTTCAGAACTATATCCTTCCTTTAAAACAAGCCTGTCAGTTGTGTTTCTAGAAAAAGGAAACTTGCTTTGCATTCTATTGCAGGGGCCACTGTGGTCTTGTATCAATATCATCATTTGTATCAATATTCCTGATTCGAAGTAGAAGTGTTTTAGAATGTTTAAGGAAGGTGTGAATAAAGGAAAAGGAGGTGGTGGAAAAGATTAAGAGAACATGTAATATGACAGAAATGAAGACAGAAAAGCACAGAATCCTTTTTGAACCAGGCAGGCCCTTGGAGAAGAGCTCCAGCGCACCCCTGCTCGCTGGCGCTGGTGGGGGTGGGGGGCAAGGGTGAGTCCTAAACCACCACAACCTCAGGGTCCCTGAGATCTCAGGCTGGGGAGGCTGGCCTCTGCCTCCAGGTGGCCAGGGCTTGGGGACTGAGCACCTCTGCCAGCTGGGGCTGGGGAGGAGGGGGGATCAGTTGGCTCTGCTGCCTTCCAGGCCCAACCCTAGTCCCAGTTGGGCAGAGAGAGTTGAAGGTCCCCCGGCACCATCCCTGTCCTGACTGTCCGGGAGAGGCCCCCAGCACACCTCTGCCACAGTTTAGACTGCTGGAGGGGGTGCGGGCAGGGCATGACCCATGCCACTGGGGTCTTGGAGTTGTGGGTCTTGGGGTTGTGGGGTCTTGGACTGGGGCACCTGGCTTTCTCCCTTAGTTGAGGGGGAGTGGAGGCTGGGCAGAACCTTGGGGGGTCCGGAGCTGGGAGAGGGGATTTGTAGGCCTCACCTCCTAGGTCAGGCTCTGGTCCAAGCTGGGCTGGGAGTGGGGCCTGAGGCCCCTTTGAAAGGCCTGGCCCTCTGGGGAGTCCCCAGTAGGGGACAGGGTAAATCCAGCAGCACTAGGCTCTCAGGATCTCAGGGCTTAGGGATCTCAGGGCTGGAGACCCCGATCTCTCCACCCTTTAAGTGTCTGGGGGTGAGGGTGGGGCACCTCTGCTGAGGAGTGGGCTGGGGTGGTCCCCTCAGGTTTACTCCAACTTCAGTGGACCTGCACTAGGGATGAAGAATCCAGTGTCTTTGGCAGTGGCTATAATGCAGAGGAGAGGAAGTAATAATGGCCCTGGATGCACTCTCTACCTGGGTGGGACAAGCACCGTGTTGGGAACCAAGAAGACAGAAAGGTGACACCAGTGACTGAGGTGACCTGTCACAGATTCCTGCCTGCATCATCTCTGGCACTGGGGAATCAAACCCTGGGCCCATAACAATGTGCAGCGCTTAAAAGGCTCCCTCCTTTGCCAATCAATGGGGAAAGAAAACCCCCACTAGTGGCTGTGACCCCACAACAGAACTGCTGACAAGAGAGAGGAGAGGCGCTCGAGGAGATGAACCACCTGGGAAAGTCTTCCCCAGCAACGAACACCTCACAGCCATTGACTGGGAGTTACATTCCCAAACCCAGAAGACATAACCAGCAACAGGTGACAGACACCAGAAATGATCCCAGAGAAGTGCCCTACAGGTTCCCAACATGCTCAGCCTGACTATCTGCTTCAGCTGCTCCTGGAGATCTGAGCAGCCTCATCTGTTGCTGTCCAGGAGGGCAAGTCCGCACCCAGGGGGCGAAAAGGACATAATTTGAAAACAAAAAAGAAAAGTTCTGTGGGTCAAACACAGACCAACAGCTTGCAGTGAGAAAAATTGGAGTGACCAGAGCGGGAAAGAAGGGAATTGGGATGTACAGTAGGGAATAATGGGTGCAATACAACCATGTAAACATGACCAATGTTGTATGATAATTACAAAATAAAAAAATATATATATATAGGCACAGAAGTAAGAAAAAAATGACTGAGAAGCTCGAGGTCTGGGACTCTTGCATCCACACGCTCTGCCAGTGCTTTTTCTTTTCTGGTATAGAAGCCAGTTAGATGGTTTCTATTCAAACTTCTAGCAATTGCAGCACTCTTTATTGGAGAATGAAAGCAAGCCTGAAAGTAAGCCTGGTTATAGGCTGAGAAGCAATTTTGGGGCCAAAATGAGAAGTCAGCCCAGGACCTTGCTAAAGGGAACATCCTTCTTTGGCAATGTGTTAAATCACCAACGTTCTGTAGCTCTGACCTTCAGATGTTAATCATTCCTTCCCTGTAAAGGTCCCCTCCCTGGTTTTCTAACTGGTCTTTGTTTTGTTGTTAATAAACACAACAGCACCCTAGAAACCTGTGAAAAGTCTAGAAATGAATTCAAATTCTAACGAGCAACACTTCTGAATGTTAAAATGTAAGTCAATGGACGACAGATGTTGTATCTTCTTAGGATTTTTCTTAAAGGAATTCCGGAGTTAAAAATTAAACCCTTTCAAAGGGTTTTGGTTTCAAGATGAAAAAGAGTTTCTCTCCAAAGAAATTCAAGATTTAGAAAACCAGTCGTAGCAGTGGCGCCCTCTAGTGAGCAGACAGTGCCACAAAGTAACTGGTTTTGTTTGGTTTTCTCTGTTAACTGTTTTGATTGTAATTTAATAATATCAGTGAATAGTCCTGTACCTATGTTCTCATAGAGCTTTTGAAACTGCATTGTTTTTGGGTAGAGGTAACACTGGTTCACAACACTGTATATAATTTAGAGTATAGTTCACGCTGCTTCAACTATGTATTACCACACCCAACACCAAAGCTCCACAAATCTCCATACAGACTAATACCCCCCAACTCTCCCCACCGTCTCCTTCTGGCTGGTTCAATTGTGTGAGGAAATGAGTGGATGTAATTATAGTTAACACTGTATTACATACATTATAACACATTATAATACATATGCAGCATACTATGTATATATTATATATTATATACTTAATACATATAGTCTAAGCTATACTGAATATGATACATTAAATACAGTATGCATTACATATAGTATATATATTATACTATGTGCATTTTATACAGTATATATATATTATATACTTCAGAGTTGCTAGAAGACTAGATCTGAAATGTCCCTACCACAAAAAAGAAATTATGATTATGTAAAGTGACGGAGGAGTTAGCTAATGCAAAATATATTGTAAAACATATCAAATCATCATGTGTATACTTAATTTTTAGTTATTTATTCATTTTTTGGAGACTAGATCACGCTGATTCAAGTGATTCCTAGTCTCAGCCTCCCAGTAGCTTGGATTATAGGTGCATGCCACTGCACCTGGCTTTCATGTGTATACTTTAAAGTTACACAATTTTATGTCATTCTCTTAATAATGAATAAAAAGTGAGCAAATTAAAAAATAAAAATATAAGACCAAAGAATATTTAACAGAGTATTAATTTACTCAATTTGTTATGTTACTTGACTTGTGAAACATCGGTGAATGTTTATAAAAACATTCATTTCTAAATTTCAGTAAAACTAATACACTAAAATGTGGAAACCAGTCATTTAAAATTTAAATAGTAATACTGAGAAAGTAAACTAGAACTTTTACCACAATTTTTAAAAATTAGCAAATATGGTTAAATATAGTAAACTAGATGCTATTAAGAAATTTGCCCACCGTTGTTGAAAACCGTCATTTATTCCAAGTGAGAAGATAAATCCTGCAACAGAGACATCCCCACAAAAGGGGCAGTACCACGTTCCCCTCCACACTTAGTGAGGTGCACAGCTGAGCAGCCAGATGAAGCTAGGTAACACGGATGGGCGGTGGGTTCAGAAGAACACTCGGAGAGACACATAGAAGACACTGGTGAGACATGAATATGGACACATTTGCTTGGACTTGCACTGGGACTTGGAGGAGACTTGAGGAGACATGCAGAGACACTTGGATGAGACAAGAGGGTGAGAGGCCCGTAGGGAGGCTGACCATGACAGCCATTATCTTCATTTGTACATTGCTTTTGTTCCTTTGATCCCAGGCTTGCCTGGATCCTTCAGATCCCTTTCTTTGGTTCCCCACCAGAAGGTGCCTTAGATTTATGGCAAGTTTCTTGACCTTGGTAGTCCTGCTTAGAGCCAATCCTGTTTGGCAGGGTCCTTCCTCACGAGGGCATGGTTTTGATATTTTATTGGGAAATGATTATCCTCTCTTCTATGCATGAGAATCCTATCCAAGTTCTTTTGCACTAGCTTTGCTTTGTCTTTGAGTGCATGGATGGCTGTAAAGCATACAAGTTTTAGGGGTCTTGGGGATCCCTTTCAATCTGCCCACTAGCATAACCAGTCTCCTTGGAGTCCACTATCAATCTCTTTTTTTTTTTTTGAGACTAGGTCTCGCTATTTTTGCCTGTGGAACTGCAGGCTCTCGTTGCCCGGGATACCATAGACTCAAGCAATCCCCAGCCTCAGCTTCCCAGGTAGCTGAGATTATAGGCGCGAGCCACCACGCCCAGTTATTATTTTGGAACTAGGACGCCTATGGGCCCCCAGCAGAACTTGAACCACGATCCCTAGCCCCAGCCGCTTTATAGGCTGAAGCTTACAGGCATGAGTCACCGTGCCCGGCCTTCTCAATCTGTTTCTTGAATGATGACTACAATCCTCTCAATCATGTATCAAGTTATTTTAAGTTGGAATTTGACTCTGATCCTGTTAGCATTAGGCTTAGGGGTACCCAAGGACTTGAAGCCATTAAGGGATACTTACTCTAAAGGGGATTCAGCAATTTGGCCAATCACATGCAAAAAGGCAAAGGAAGCAGTTCTTAGTGTGCTAAAATTAAAATTGATGTGGCCAGAGAGTGAGGAGGGAGGGAAGGGGAGAGCAGGGAGAGACTTCAAGTAAGAACAAACTGATATTTACCCATCCTGTCCCGGGCAAACATGCAGCCAAGCAGGTTTGGCCTACAGCAGAGCCACCAGGGCCGAAAAGCTTGCCATAAATCTAAGGTACCTCCTGACAGTAAATCACAAAAAAGGGGTTAGGCAGGTCCCAAAGAACTGGAACAGAAGGAGAGACTTAAAGTTCAAAATGGACCACACAATCCTATACACAGAGACAGTTGCCACTGTCTCTGTCAAGGCCCAGAAGCAGCCTCCCAACGTCTTTCACTCATGTGTCTCTTCCAGGTATCTTTTCTAAGTACCTTGACATGTTTTTCCTCCATGTTCCTCCTTCCATGTGTCTCTTCCTGCAGTACCAAGGTGCAGGGGGAAGCCATAAAGTAGGAGAGTCCACGTACACATATGTTCATTCACAAACCAAACATGGCCATTTACCTCCATCCCTAGTTTGGGGGAGGTAGGAGCATTCAGGAAGTCTGGTTCATGTCCTGGGAGTTAGAACTGTGATGCCTCAGGTCTCTGCAGTGAAGATGGGGGTGTAGTCTGTCAAAAATGGAGAGTGGAGATTGTCCCTCTAACACCCCTAAGTTCATATACTTAACAAATATTTATTGACATGGTACAAGGTATTTTAATGACAGACTGCTGAAAATATACACAGTCCTTGCCTTTTTAATTTGCAGTGAAGGACAAGGATAGAAACAAAAGTATAATTGCAAATTGGTTTGAAGTGTTCAAGGGAGTGAAAGAGAGACAAACAGGAACATCGGGACATAGATGTAGACACAGTCTTCCCTGAGATTTGCATCAAGGGGAGTTATCCACACAGAGGGTGGGGAGAACCCTGCAAGCTGATGGGCAACTGAGGCACCATGAGTAACGATCTTTTGATTATTCAGAGAGCTGCGGAGTTGGTAAAGTCAGTGGTATGGAACATGCAAAAACAAAACATAACCATGGAAAAAGGCCTTTGTTTCAACCTTTACCAAAACCTTTGGAGTACCCTTAGATCATTAACATATCCACTCCCCTAAAAAGCCTTGAACAAAGCTTCAGCATCCCTCGCCTGGTAGATGAATCAACGAAATCCAGTAAAGTAAGTCAGAAGGAGGAAGACAAAAATCCCCTATGTTGTCACTTACATCTGGAATACAGACTAATAAAACAAAGTGTTGGATTAAGCCAAACCAGTAACAACCCCCTAGAAAACTCACTGTGCATCCAGTCTTATTGTAGGGGATATGGTGGATATGGTAGACTATGAGTGCCTTGTGTGTATGGTTTTTGATGGGATCTCAAGAGATGTGATCCTCTACTGCTGTTTACAAAGTTATAAACCAATGTTATTTCAATGAAAGTATCTGTCTCTGTCCATCCATCTATCGAAATATTATTGCTGGTGTTTAAAAACACCATAGAACTTTTTGTGTTAATTCTGTGCCCTGTACCTTTGCTCTAATTGCTAGTTCACTATTAGGTTTTGCAATGTTTTTTGGATTACTTTTTCTATAGTTTCCTGTCACCTGAAAGTAGTGAAATACTTTTATTTTCCAGCTAGTAAAATGTTGGGGACAAAAAGAAGACACAATCAGACCCCCTGGCAACAGCAAGATTCCATCAGTGTCAGCCAAACACCCAGAATCTACCAAAACTCAGTTTTTTTAAGACACCCTTAAAAAAAAAACTACCTGGAGCCCCAAAAGGGAAGTGGTTTTTCTAGGATGTGAGCCTATCTTTTCCCAGAAACACCAGTTTTCTGGGAAAGTCTCTCTTTATCCCAGCTTTTGTTTCTTTTTTGGCTTATGATTGGCAAGCAGCTGAGTGCTTGAGCTCACAAAGTGTATTAATGTTTCGTGGTTCAGAGATGTGTCATTGCATACCAGTTTGGTATTTTGCATGACTATGTTCTCTCAACTTGCAAATTTTGTGATGAAACAGTCTTTCAGTTCTTCCTGCTTTTCTGGATTTAGTACAGTGTAATGCAGAGGACTCTTAACTCAGGCTACCAACTGGATAAAGTACTATTTCTTTGATTTTACCTTGTTGAGAAAGTTAGATTCTTCACCAACAGATTGTGGTATTTCTAGTATCTAACAGTGTCTGAAATAATGAGTGCTCCAAAAACCAAGTGTAAACAAAAAAACAAGTTAATGAATGCTTCACTACACCCATGTATCTATTTCCACTTAAACCACATGGTCTTTTAGGCCAGGCATGGTGGCACATGCCTGTAAGCCGCAGTCTAGGAAGCCATGGCAGGATGTGTGGATCGCTGTTCGAGTCCTGCTCGGGGCAACATAGCAAGACCTGGTTCCAAAAAAAAAAAAAAAAAAAAAGTAGCTGGGCGTGGTGGCGCATGCTTGTAATCCCAGTTATCTGGGAAGCTGAGGCTGGGGATTGCTTGACTCTGTGGTACCCTGGGCGGGCAACATGAGCCTGTGGTTTCATGGGCAAAAAAAGCAAGACCTAGTCTCAAAAAAACAAAAAAACACAAAAACACAAACTATGTGGTCTTTTAATCCGCTTAGAACCAATATAGAAAGTTACTAATATGAACCCAACACAGGTTTACTGTGTGGACAAATATTCTGTTCTCACAGAGCTTCTAAGAGAGTAAAAAAGGATTAGATGTCAGAATGAAGTTTGCTGAGATTCAAAAGTAGGGATTAGAGAGGTCAAATGGAAACCACTTAGGAAACACATTCATTAGAGAAACATCTCTGTAAACAGTATTGCATATTATCAAGCAGAGTGATTATGGGCTATAAGCCAACACCCAGATAAATGATCCTTTAGTAACTTTAACTGTACAAGTTTATTTATAATTTAGCAAAATTAGGTTTAGTCAATGAGATTTATTTCACGGTTTGCTTTTCTCCTACTATAGAGAATCCTTACTTTTCTGGAGAATTTTCAACACAAGTCACTGATAACTGCCAAGTGACACTATTAGAGGTATTCTTGAAGCCAGTCTCATGTCACACCAGTTTCTCATCTCTAAATGAAGTTTCTATACCTCATCCCCTTTGCAGTTAAGATCATAATTCCTTCCAATCAATGGACTCTGTGCTATTCCCTCTTTCCATAATGCAATACCTTCCCATTTGCCAGTTTACATACATATGAGATTTCAACTCAATCATCCTTTCCTCAAGATCACCCCCAACAACCAATCCTTGGTCACACTTTGTTTATATGCTCAGAAATCACATTCCTTTTAGCACTTATCTGTATTTATAATAAACTCATTTTCTATATGTTTTGTTTTTTTTTTCCTTTGAGACTAGGTCTTGTTTGTGGAACCGCAGGCTCACGTTGCCCAGGGCACCGCAGACTCAAGCAATCTCCAGACTCAGCTTCCCAGGTAGCTGAGATTATAGGTGCGCGCTACCATGCCCAGCTATATTTTTTTGTAACTAGGTCTTGCTACATTGCCTCCGGTGGGACTCGAGCCGCGATCCCTGGCCCTGGCTTTCTAGGCTGTTGCTTACAGGCATGCGCCACCATGCCCGGCCCTCAATGGTTTTTTTCTACTAGACGTATGTTTCTTAAAATCCCAAAGAAACACAGGACTATTTCTGCATATAAAGGACTGTCTTTGCACAGCACTTAGCACATTTTAAACACCTCTGCTAAATGAGTGAAAATTATCTTTTGTGTTCCTGGTGTTAGCAACTATACCAAGTTTGTAGACAGAAATGAGAAAGGAATATATCTAAGACATCAGGCTGGCATTTTTTTAGTTAGATTCTCCAACTTTGGCCATTCTGCATATTCACTTACCCATAATTGATAGAGTCCACATGCAGCACTTTGATGCTCTTGTTTTTTAGGTAACATTTTAAAAAAATGACTTACTTAAAAGTAGAAAGATAAAAAAATTCAAAAATGAAATGAGAAATCTGCTTCACTTCCCTAGGATTCCTCCTTCAAGTTATTTTAAAAAGGGAGATGAGGATTTTTGTTTCTTTGGGTTTGTTTGCAAATTTAAGAGCTGGACAGGTCAGTGTTACCGTGGCTATGTAGATACTGCCCTCCCCTGATTCAAATATGCAATAAGAAAGTAAAAACATCAGGTTTTCTTTATTTGTAACAGGTAAAAACTGAAGTTTTGTCATTTAACATAGGATAAAAAATAAATGCAATTACATCTGTACCAACAGGATGGCATGTTTCTGGTCTGAACGTGATTGGTCCCCGGTATCTTGTGGATTGTTTTTCCAGGAAATTTTTTTTCAATGAGATGATTGTCTTCAGGGCAAAACATGTTCATCAGACTCTAGTTCTAGTAGTCCATATCTGATTCATTTCTATACACATTCCCCCAGTCTGTCTTTGTACAACTTTCTTGAATTCATATTGAGAGCCGTTCTTTACACTCTACCTCTTCCATGTTTATTATAAACCATCTTGAGTCGTATTTACAATTAAGAATTTACCCATTGCACACCAACTCCACAGTGAGTGCACAGAAGTCTCATAATCCTCAGTGCTGAAATACTTTCAGTTTTTGAGAAACAATTAATTGCTAATTTAAAGAAATAGAGAACATATATTAGGCAAACATAATGCCCCACTTCAATGTCATCTGATAAAGACAAATTGCTTTATACTTTTTAGAACAACAAATCTTTGGAAAATAAGAAACAAGTAACATTTGAAGAAAAAAAACACATACTAATCACACAACAGATTGACAAATTGAAATTGCATCAAAACCGATTTTCAGGGAGGCTTTTCAATTCATAAAGAGTCCTAAAAGGTGTATTTTATACACATGGCTTTTTCTCCTCCTAAAAGTTGTTTTTTTTTTAAATTTCATTTCAAGTTTCTACATTTTTAGAAAAAGAATTATTACAGGAGAGATTATCTGTCCCTGTCAATTTACTGTGAGAGGTTATCAACAACTACTTTTAACACTGAAAAGTCAGGAAGTTGGTAGAAATACTTTTTGCAATGACGTATGTGGCACTGTATTTCCTTAAGTATTTCTCATGTATTTCACCATACCCTAGTTAAAAAAATACTATCCCTTTAAAAACTCATGAAACTAGTTTTACTTCTCTTTCACCTGTTTTCATATTTTCACCAAGTTTCTGCTCAGTGTTTGGCCCTGTTCTGTAAGAATTTTCCTCAGCCATTTTAGAAAGACTGGACAGTTGACCCTACCTCTCCAAGCGAAAGGAAGCTCCATGCATGTCCTCAAACACAGGGGGTAGGGAGTGACAGCAGGGATGTGGTATTAAGGAACTACCCAAATAAAAAACTCCAAGGCTTACCATTTGTTATGCTATAAAAACCCAGTTCAGTTCCATTTATACTATTTTCTTTAGGAAATCCAACATGGAACTCTTTTGTTTTTAAATCCACATTTAGTTTCTAGCACTCACTGAAAGTTCAAAAGCATAAGAATACCTACAGAAATTGCAGGGTTTTTATTTTTTGATAATGTGTAACTTTTTTTTTTTTTTGAGACTGCGTCTTGCTATTTTGCCCATGGAACTGCAGGTTCTCATTGCCTGGGGTACCATGGACTCAAACAATCCCGTCTCAGCTTCCCAGGTAGCTGGGATTACAAGCACGCACCACCACGCCCAGCTATTTTTTGGGACTAGGTCTCGCTATGTTGCCCCAAGCAGGACTTGAACTGTGATCCCTAGCCCCAGCCACTTCATAGGCTGAAGCTTACAGGCACACACCACTGTACCCGGCTCTGTGTGTAACTTCTTATATTGTTTCTACTAAAAAAATAATACTTTGAAAGTCGGGTTTTGTCTTACAATCATCTTTACTACACTTAGCTTTCTATAAATGAACTTTATTTCTGTAATGAAATAAGCAGGAAGTCACACAACTTAAAACAGGAGCGCTAAAATTCTGACTTTAAATTCTGACTTGAACATTATGTCTGAAAAAATATGATAACAGAGCTCACACTGGAGATCACCAGAGAGTAAGAAGAGGAGGCCTAAGAATTGTCCTACATAATTTGAATTTGTCATTATTATAGAACTTTAATTTCATGTGCTTCAGTTGATATAACCAAACCATCCTATATGTTTCATACAATCATCTTTGCAAATAAGCACGAGTGATGCTTTACATTTTTAGAAAAAAAAAGTATACTTGAAAAGAGAAAGTCATACTTATAAATAAAATTTCCTTTGTGTTACTTCTTGTAAACTTGTAAATTTTGCATTATAATTCATTTTTCTTCTCTGAAAATAACTCGCATACAACATTGTCTTCTTGGGGGCAACTCTCTTTCTCCACAAAAACTCAATTAAGGACGTTGTACCAGTTTACTCTTACTTCCTTCCTGTTCACCAAGTTTAAAATGGGTATACGCAAGAATACCAAATAATGTACATAATATGCCAAGCCCCTGATTTACTGACAAAGGATCTTTAAATAAAACATATCCTCCAAATAAAGTAATGCAGAACTTGAAGTGTCCAAACATGTTATAGCTGAAGTTTTTGGATAAGGAGAAAAAGGTAACTGTTATTGACACACATACACACACACACACACACACAGAGCAAAGACACACACACACACACACACACACACACAAAGCAAAGGCTTTCTGCAGCTGCAAAGAACTGTATAAAACAGTGTGAACAGTAGCACCCATCCTTCTCTGGCCCCCAAAAAGGAACTTCGGGTAAGTGCTGGACCAATGCAAGTTTCTTCAGGTGGGGTTTAGTAATTAGGCAGTGACAGAAGACTGCCTCAACTATAACTGCTGACATCTCCAAAAACAAAAAAAAAAGGAGTACGGTATTAGGTGGGCAAAGATATTGAGAACAAGGAGCAGAAAAAATATTCTGTGCAATTTGTGAAATGTTTTATAGTGTGATTTCTAATACACTTCCACGGAAAATGAGATGAGACGGGTAAGGTACCAGAAAGCTGACTTCAGAGAAAACACCCAATAAGCCAGTTTAGGAGGAAAGGGGAGAGAGTAGTACGAAGCACTGGCCATCAGCTACATGCCAGACACAGCGTGCATATGGGCACAGCAGCCTTTTCTGTCAGCACATTTACCCTCACTGCAGTTTCACACTTGCCGTTCTACAGTGGTAACAGTTCAAGGAATTTCAGACTTGAAAGACCAGAGTTAGTAAGCAGCAGAGCTGTAGCCCAAACACAGACGGTCTACCACACACTAAGTTCATCTTTCAATTTTGTAGTCTGCTAATAACCTACTGCTGTAAATCATTTGTCCATTAAAAAACACACCAAACATCCACACACATTTAAAAAAAAAAATTCTTGACCACATCACTCAAGTTTGTTTTTGTTTTTGAGACTAGGTCTCGCTATTTTTGCCCGTGGAACCAGAGGCTCTCGTTGCCCGGGGTACCACGGACTCAAGCAATCCCCAGCATCAGCTTCCCAGGTAGCTGGGATTACAGGCGTGTGCCACCACGCCCAGCTATTTTTTTGGAACTAGGTCTCGCTACAGGCCCCAGGCGGGACTCAAACTGCAATCCCTAAGCCCCGGCCGCTTCATAGGCTGTAGCTTACAAGCACTATCCACCATGCTGGGCCCACATCACTCAAGTTTTTGTATATGTATTAGTATTTTACTATTTTTTTGTATATGTACTAGTATTCTCAGATGCTAGTACAGTTTTCAGATGTTTACTTTTTTCTTTTTTAAATTTATTTTTATTCTTTAAATCACAACCTCGGTAAATGGTTATTGGGATAGCTCCCGCTCCAACACCCCCTCCATTCACTCAGACCCCTCTCTCAATTGTTGTTAATCTGTGTTAAATCCATTAGTCTCTTTCCTGTGGCAGTGTTCTTTTGCTGGATGAGGGACTGTGTTCTTGGGACAAGCTATTTTTCAGATGTTTAATGAAACACCTATTCTCTTTATAATACCAAAAAGAGTTACCCCTCTGTGTCTCAGTCCTGTACATAAAATGCAGATAATACACTAGCTGCCTCTCAGGATGACTGTGAGGATTCAATAAGTTGATATGTGCAAAATTTCTAGCAAATAGTAAGCACCTCATAAATTATCTATAATAATGGCCATCAACAGCACTCTTTATGCACTAATAAACATCTGCCAGAGCTTGACACATACTTTCTCAAACACAACGCCTACACTGTAGACATTATTTCCCCTATTTCTAAAGAGGTGAGAGGAGATCTGGAGCTCCCTGACCTTGAAGCCCAGGTTCTTCTGTTCTGAGCCCAAATGAGCAGCCTGGGAGGAGAGCACAGGCCAGGTTACACATACATGATACAGCATTTTTGAGTGGTAGAGATGCAGGATGAGAGAGTAGGTGGCAGAGTTGGAGCCCAGACACACATGGGTCGGACCTCACAGAGGTGATTTCCTGAGAAACAGATGATCTTCCCAGCATTACACGTTTCATTTCAATTATGAGCTACTTTTGAGTGCACTGGCTCTAACGCGTCAGCATTTCTTTACTCCACAGCTTTTAAGTCAATCATGATCTACTGAAGATATTTCCATAGAAGGAAGGTAACTTAAAGAAATTCTTCAGTGATTCCTTTTGCAAATTAAAAAAGAAGAGTCCACACTTGCTATTTTCAACTCCTAATTCTCCATTCTGCTCCAGTCAGGCTTTCTCTCAGTAAAGCTCTGGTCAAACTCACAGGTGCCTCCTCACCTGGTTTCTACACTACTCTCCTCCTTCCTCTCCCCTTGACTGTTCTGCTCCTTTCTCCCTCTCTCACCTCTTAACTCTGAGGTCTTGGGTATCTTTTCCTCATTGTTTTCTTGGTAGTCTCCACCACTCACTGCTTTAAACCACACACATGCCCCACTGACTTTAGAGTATTTCCACGGACAACTTGATTCTGAAATTGTTTACACAGAACTTGCCTTGATCCTTTCCCCCACCTGAGGGCCATGGTGCTCAGGCCAAAAACTCTGTGAGTCAACCAAGTTTCCTCATATTCTTCATGCTCAATTTGTGAGTAAAACCTGTTGGCTCTACTTGAAAATATACACAGAATCCTATCACTTCCCACCATCTCCAAACCATCATTATTTCTCGGTTAGAATGTGTCAGGGGTTTCCCTTCTCCTTTGCCACGTTTCGTTCAGTGGTTCTTAACCAGGGGCTACTTTGCCACCTAGGTAAGGTCTGTACACATTTTCCAACGTTACAGTTACAAGAAGAGGTTGCCACTGGTATTTAATGGGCAGATACCAGGAAGCTATTAAATATACTACTATGTTCAGGATAAGCCTTTGCAATCAAAAACTGTTCAGCCCAAAAGGTAATTAGCACTGAAGATGAAAGCCCTGTTTTAATTTACTGTTAAGACATTTGCTCAGAGTGTGATGGAAATACAAGCAAAATGATATCTTTCTATGCTCCAACACCAGAGGCTTCCCATCTCATCCAGAGCAACAGTGTCACCTTGTTTAGTTCTTCTTAAAGACTCTACCTAAAATTTCAACCACATTTCATATCCTCATCTTTTCTTGGTAGTTAGTATCTAACACTGCATTATTTAAATTTTTTCTGTTTATAGTCTGTCTTTCTTACCAGAATTTAAATGTCTAAGACCAAAGATTTTTGTTTCTCTGGTTCGCGGTGGTCATATCATCACTGTCTGATATATAACAGATATTTAGTACAAACTACTTATTAAGTGAGTGAGTGGTTTAGAGTGGGTAATCAATAACTATTTGTTTAGTGAGTGTCCTCAATCAGGGTGCATACTGATTTGGCATGGGTTCAAATCTGGTAACCCCAATTCTCAGTTGTTTGATCTTAAGTGAGCTACTTAAGCTCTGCATCTTCATTTCCTTCTCTTCAAAATACAATAGAATTTATCTTACAGAACTGCTATAAGAATTAAACACTCTGATACACAGAGTATGTCAAGCAGTGCCTAGTACGAAAGAGACATTTATGAAGTGTTGGCTTTCAAGAAAAAATTATGATCACTTGTTACTTATTGGTAACTGGCAAATACGCTGTTTATTTGCTCTGTGAACATCTCAGTATACTCTGTTATTAAACTATCTCTCTGATTTGGGAACATCCCATGAAAACTCCAATTGCTTCAGAGTAAAAAGCAGAGAAGCAGAATGACAAGAAGAATGGTAAAAATGGGCAGTTAAGTTTGATTCAGACATTTAAAGTATGACTTTACATGTTAATTTACAGTAATATTGAGAAAAAGAGACACAACCACATCAAGTTAGTACAAAAACATACTTCATATCAGATATCACCGATCCAAAATTATCTTTTGTTTTATAAACTAATCATACCTCTATTACTACAGATAATGAAAACTGATTGAAAACCCAAGATCCATGCCATCATTCACTAAACAAATATTTATTTAGTACTACTCTGTGCAAGGGATGGAGTGGGCTAATTCTGACAAGGAAAGAAATCACTATTAAGAAAATTTAAGAATATTCATGATATAGAAAGCTAACTCATTTCCTCATTTCATGTTTCTTTAACCTCTATTAGGTGTTAGCATGGAATGAGGTAGTAAAAAATTAAAAATAACTCAGTCTACTCAATTAAGTAGTAAGTGTGAGACTCAAATAAAGAAATGAATGGACAGAGTTTAGCAAAGCAGAAAGTCTATGATATCAGGAAAAGGATACGTGACTGGTGAAGTATTCCCAATGATCCAATAAATTGATAAGTTCACCATGAAAGCTATTACTCCAGACAGCAGCACCATAAGCTACAAACAAGAAGAAGAAAATCATTAAAGCAAAGGAGTTGCAATCATTAAAATCAAGTGAAAATGCATTTCGCTGGCATTTCTAAAAGCTCAAGTATCAACCATTAAAAATATGACTTTAGAAAAATCATTGTGGGAGAGAGTAAGAACCAAAGGCAAAGAACAGAATGACTAATACAAAACTACAGGCTTATGGCTTGATAAACTCACTGCAAGTTAGATATCATAAGTTGAGAATGCATTTTTTTTTTTAAGACTAGGTCTCGCTATTTTTGCCTGTGGAACCACAGGCTCACGTTGCCTGGGGTACCACGGACTGAAGCAATCCCAGCCTCAGCTTCCCAGGTAGCTGGGATTACACGCACGCACCACCATGTCCAGCTATTTTTTGGGACTAGGTCTCGCTGTGTTGCCCCGAGTGGGACTTGAACCGCCATGCCTAGCCCTAGCCGCTTCATAGGCTGAAGCTTTCAGGCATGCGCCACTGTGCCCAGTTGAGAATGCATTTAACACACTTAACTACAGAGCATCACAGCTTAGCTTAGACAATCTTAAAATGAGCTCCGAATGCTTTTATTAGTCTACAGCTGTGTAATCATTAACACAAAACCTATTTTATAATAAAAGGCTCACTATCTCCCACAATTTGTTGAATATTGCATGGGAAATGGAAAAAATACTCTATAGAGTATTAGTTGTTACCCTGGTAGTTGTAGTTTATTGCTGCTGCCCAGCACGACGAGAGAATATCCTACTACATATTACCAGCTTGGGAAAAGATAAAATACAAAATTCACAGTATGGTTTCTATTGAATGTATACTGCTTTTGCAATATTGTAAAGCTGAATGGTCATAAATTGGGGGCCGTCTACACACAGAAATGTAATTTTACTTACAAATTCCAATGAAAAATTATTTAATAATATCCTGCCTCTGAATGCAAATTTCCAGTTCATTTTCTTGTCTATCTGAAGAAAAATCATTTTGTAATAATTACTTATTATAAAAGTAGTATATAATCATTACAGGAAAAAAAGAAAATGGAATAAAAATAATGTAAGAAATTCTTATAATTCCAAGAATTCACCACTATTAAAACCTTGGCACATAGTCACCCAGACCTTTTTTCTACTGAACTGCTCACAGTTATCCTTAAATAAAAAAATATACATGAAGAATCTAGAAAAATAGGGCAGTTCTTGTGAGAAAAATAATGGGTTCTTGCCCTCAAAGAGCTTAGAAACTACTTGAAAATATAATAAAAATCATGATAATCATGGCTTTTATGAACTTGTGCCAAGGATTGTTCTAAAACTCATTTAATCTAAACAAACACACATGAGGTAGTAAACTGCTTTTCCTTTTTACAGATGAGAAAATAAACAGAGCACCAAGAGGAAAAGTCATTTGGATAAAACCACATAGTAAGAGGCAGGACTGAGATTTAAACCCAGGTAGTCAGGTTCTGGAGCCCCTGCTATTAGCCTACTCTTCTATAATACATGGACTCCATGTGTGAGAGAGTAATGCAGGAGTTTCAGCTTGGGCAATGCAAAGAAAAATAAACAATCCTGAGGTTTACCTTATGAGCAGACAAAAAGAAATAAGTTGACTCTGTAAGCAGGATATATAAGTTGGGGTCAGGAAAGTGAGAAAAGTCTTTGGAGCTCAAATGTGTGTGTGTATATATATATATATATATATGTACACACATATACATATATTAAAGAAGGAAATGAGAATAGGATTCCAAACAAAGGAAACAGTATGAGTCAGAGTTTGGAGACACGGGAGCACTTGATGTCTGTGTAAAATAGTAAATAAATCAACTCACCTGTTTAAACATATCCCACAATTTTATTTAAAATGCTATGAAATCACTTTCTATTTCTAAAACCATGAAAATTTATATAAAATATTAGCTATGATTTGGACTGAGAAATTTAAACACCAAAGAAAATATGTGATATTTAAAGTTTTTTTCTGGTCGGG
The DNA here is from genome assembly GCA_004024945.1 of Uropsilus gracilis. NCBI lineage: Eukaryota > Metazoa > Chordata > Mammalia > Eulipotyphla > Talpidae > Uropsilus > Uropsilus gracilis. Next base: position 24,543 of record PVHY01011860.1, read on the forward strand.
CATGGTGGCTTGTGCCTGTAAGCTTCAGCCTATGAAACGGCCAGGGTTAGGGATCGCGGTTCAAGTCCTGCCTGGGGCCCGTAGCGAGACCTAGTTCCAAAAAAATAGCTGGGTGTGGTGGTGCGCTCCTGTAATCCCAGCTATCTGGGAAGCTGAGGCTGGGGATTGCTTGAATCTGTGGTACCCCCGGCAACGAGAGCCTGTGGTTCCACGGGCAAAAATAGCGAGACCTAGTCTCAAAAAAAAAAAAAAAAAGATTTTTTTTCTGTCCCATGTATTTCAGCTTTTAAACCAGTGTAACCACAAGAGGATTAGAGGAGTGAGATTTGTGTCCTACTTAGGCAAAAAGAGTAACACCTCAACTATTTTATAACAGTGATGTATACTAAGAATTAAAGTATGAGAACTTCCTCCTTAAATATTTTAAAAATTATTTCTAGAGATAGAGTATCATTTTTACTGGACTCACAGAAAGTTACCTACCAAACTCTTGATAAATTAGACATGATCAGAAACAATTAAAAGCTCGACTTTGAGCAATGGTGCCCTCTAGGGACATTAAGAAGGATGGCAACTGTCCCTTATTAAATATCTCAAGACTATATTTAATTCCTTGATCTTTTTAAATGGTCTTTCTGCTGTTTGCTTTTTCCAAATTTGTCAGCGGGCCTATGGCAAAAAAGAATTTCTCCCTTTCCGGATTAAGGTGTCTCAGTTTGGAGACCAGGCAACCAAGGTGGTTAGAACTTTTGTAAAAATAAGAGAAAATACTATGTGAGAGATGAGCCAGTGATTTCTACTTTGGAAAAAGGGGAATATGCCACAGTACATGAATTTGAAATAATTATCAACCTGCTCACAGGGTATAGAATGGAGTGGTTAAAAATACGGACTTTGGAGCAGAAAGTGTGAACTCGAATTCTGACCCTGCTGATTAGCTGTGGACTCTCTCTAGTGAGTTACATAATTCCCTTTCAGTTTCCTCATTGGTAAATATAGGTGAAAAAACAGTAATCACCTAATAAAGTTGTTAGGAGGATTACACAGGTAATATCTGCAGAATGCTTAGGACGGTGCCCGGAACAGAGCAAGGGCTATGTTCATTTGTTAATTAACACCAATGACCAAGACATTCCCAATTACTGTGTTCCAAAGGTTAAAGTTATAGAAAGCAGAAATTCTTTCCCTAAGTAAAGGGATTACATTTTTCAACTAAACATATCCAAAAGTACATATCCATTTCATCTGGCAACTCTAAGCCTAGAATGCTATGCCATATGTGCATATGTGTTCCTGAGGATACACATACAAGGATGATTACTACAATAATGTTCACAGTCGTTAAGAACTGTAACTGTTACACAGACAATGAAAGAATAATCCGTAGAGATTTTATGGGATATTAACTGAGAAAAAGCAAGACAGAGAAAATCGTATGTGATCTAGTTTTATTTTTATCAAAGAAAGGTTTAATTTAAGTATATGTACATGTGCATGTGTGTTTTGTGTATTTATGCAGGTCTGGTAGTTAGAGAAATATACGGAGGAATAAACACTAACATGTCAACATGACTTTCATAAAGGGGCAAGGCAGGGCCATGGGATGCTCAAGTATGTATGGGTAGGAGGGCTGAGAGATACAAATCTATGATATAAATACTAGAGATAGTAATTTCATGTATGTAAAATCACATACATGTGCGCACACAAACCTGTATGTATCTATGTGTATATGAAAGAGAGTTCCAGGAAACGATATTCATCAAAACAGTAAAGTGATTACTTTAGTGTAGCAGGATTCTAAGGGTACTTGCTTCTTTTTACATTTTCATGTATGTTCAAAAGCTATACAATGAGTACATACTATATATGTATCATTAAAACAAACTCAACAGAACTACATTTTCATTGTAGAAAAGGAAAAGAAAAACAAAATGTCCAAATTACTTGTGGGCTATACCTTGGCATGGTGAGAGCAGTAACCAGACATCAAAAGACTTGAATTCTACCTCTAGTTTTGCCAATGACTAACTGTCCAATTGTAGGCAAGTTCCTTCACCTTTCTATGCCTCAGTTTATTCATCTACAAGTAATGCTTCTTTTTATGTCTTAAAGGTGATTATAATTAAATGTGAAAATGGATCACTGAAAACTGATCACTGAAAACTAAAAATTGAATTAGCATGCTGTTTCTCAGAAACCAAAACAATCAGATCTTACCAAAGCAGAAACTGACCAGGGACCAAATAACCCTCCTTCTCCAAACACTGGCTCAAAGAAGGGTACAGCGACCAGCAACATGGCAGAAGACATAGGAGCCTGGTAGTATAGCAGCTGCATGGAGTTGACCTGCAATTCATGCTGTTTGGCTCCTACCCACTGAAAATTAGGGGATAAAAAAGAGTTAGGCAGAGAAAACATACACCACTCAATAAATGAAAGCTGCCAAAATGTGAATATGGGACATGGAAATGTCTATTCTACAAGATTTCAGAGATCAATAATGTAGACGGATGTCCTTTAAACACCTTAATTGAAAGGAGTTTTATAAATTCAGTTTCTGATCATCTATTTTCAATTATAAAGAACGAGGGGGAAAAACACGCTCTTTCCTCTCAATCTTCGTAAATGGGAAAAAGTCAATGGATACAGATTCAACAAGCCTGTGATCACAGGAAAGTATGGCAGAAATGGAAATGTTGGTGGCAAGGAAGATACATGAAGTGTCAGGCATCATTTCTAGAAATGGTAACAGAAAGAGTAGACTGAGGTGCCATAACAGGCAAGTCAGAGACTGACAGCATCTCTGCTATCCCAAGCTCTCGCCAGTATGTTTGACTAAAAGGTATGTGAAGTCTTTCCATTAGCTTTAGAGAATCTAATCAATAGAAGGTGGAATTTTCCCCTTAAACATGACTTTTCTGTGGGTAATCCCCGGGGCAACACACTGCAATAAATTAAATAACACAAACCATAAAAGACTCTATCATTCAGTAAAACCAACACTTCAAGCCTCTTTAGTCCTGAAAATAGTTAAAAAAAAAAAAATATGACTGAAAAGGGAGCTGTAAAGAAAGTCTTGACTGTGATCTGGAAAGAACAGTCCGGCTTTTGAGTAACTGTTCCTACATAATTCTTTTTCCTGTAGATCTGGATATCCTGTTACATAAATTCTAAGTCTACAGAAATTCGCCAGGACAAAAATAGAAGTGCAGGAAATCTGAAACATAGTCCTGCCAGACTTAACTAAGAATCTTCTGTGAGGATGAAAAACAAAGAATTGATTCTTCCGCTGCCTGCTGCAGGGATATAGCAGAGCGTATGCAATAGGTGCCTGCCTTTCCACTCCACTCCTGTAGTTGCCTGTCTGACACAGAACTGCCTGGAACCATGATGACCCCTATGGCTTCCAGTTTCCTTGACTGGGGTGCAGTATGTTTTGCTCACTCTGCAATGAAACTGCTTTTCCAAAGGGTACCATCACCTCCAGTGACCTCAGCCCTCTTCCTGTTGAAGTTCTCTACAGAACCTACTCTTGGAGGAACCTGATTTCTGGTATGCCCTGCTTCCTCACTCACCTCTTCCTATACTCTCTGTTTTTAAAGCAGATGTCTCTCCTTTTATCTCCCAGTAATAAATAGTCACTGATAACTACAAGGCCAGCTTCCTTAAGGTTACATCTTCAGCAGCTTACTGGCAGTCTTCACTTAGATTACCCACAGGAACCTGTCTAAAATCAAGCTCTTTATTTCTTTTGCCAAGTTAGCTCTCCCTCTGCCACTCCAATAATTATGACTATCATCTCCTCCAAGGATCAGACTCTTTACTTTCTTCATGCATTTTCAGTTAGGTCTCCAAAAGGTCTTGAGTCTCTTTTTCCCCTTTCCATGTCTACTGTATAGACCTTTCTTGTTTTCTCCTTGAACCACGGGTATTTCTCTGGTTTGGCCTATCACTGTTTCTTCCCTCTCTCATTCACCCTTCACTGACACCAGAGCTAAATTTCTAGAACATGAGCACACTTCCTTACTATGACATTCAAGACTCTCTGCCATCTGGCTGTACCCACTTCTCAGTCTGTCTTTTTCCATAGCCTCATCAAACAAATCAAGTTCTCTAAAAATGCCTGTACTTTCATACACCACTGGGAAAGAAAGACCTTTGCTGTATTTTTTTGCTAAGCAAGTTACCGTGTATTCTTAAATTTAAATCTATAAAGTCTTACCTCACCAAACTCTTGGGGAACTGTCACTTTCTTCCTGGTGTTCTTCATACACTGAATTATGCTACTTATGATTAGCTGTCTACCACTGACTGGACAATGTAGCTGCTTTTCATCCCTGTGCCCTCACAGCAGAACATAAAGCAGAAGTGTCTGCTGAAGAAATGAATCAATCAATCAACCATCTTTCAACAACTAAAGTTTACAGCTGACCCCTCATCTTTTAATTTCTTTTAATGTCTCATTAATGTAAGAAGAAACCATTTAGAAGAGCTATATACCAAGTTATGGTAGAAAAATACAGCTATCTTTAAAAGCAATTTTGAGGGAATAATATAATGCTTTCATAGTACTTTTACTATTTACTAATAATAGAAAACGCTGTCCATTACTTAGTCTATAATTATTCCTTGGTCAGCTCTTCAATTATTTAGCTGTAGGAAGAATCCTTTGATTCAAATCTATAGCAATTTTGAGACTTGTGTAAATAAAAATGGCTATACTGGCATGGGCAGTATATAATGTGAATTGAAATTAAAGGAATACAAGAAATTCTAATATTTGAAAATAAAATTTCATTCTCTATTTAACCCACATGGGTAAAAAGTTTATATAACAAAATTTAAATGCAAGAATCACACACACACACACACACACACACACACACACATCTTTAAGCACAAAGCTTAGTTTCTCTGTATTGAAAGACTATTTTAGGGTTAAATGACAAGATGTAGTGGCTGCTTCATTCTTTCATATTACTCTTTACACTTTATGGATTTTCACCAAAATGCAGTTATTAAATTATACCAGGCACATTCCTCTAGGTTAAGAGCTCAACAGAGTGACAAGATGAATTTTCCCTACCTTTCCCAATACTTTTTAAACTGCTCCCCTGCCACTAAAAAGTCTATTTAACTTGAGAATTTTTATACCAGTGTTCTAAAATTATCAGTACCAAAAAGGTTAAGATGCTAAGGTTATATTACTGGATTACTAACAGTTGTAACAAGAATTCCTTGGTTCTTTACTAGCGGATGTTTGTGAAAAAGTGAAACTGGCTACACATTTTGGTTCTGGCTCCCCATGCAAGGCACACCCAGAATTTCCAGTCCAAGATTTTCAGTATAGAGAAAATACTGTTTCACTGTACCTTACACCAAGTTGTTTTTTTTTCCCCACTATATAAAAAATGAAAAACATACTTATTGAGATTTTATGGTAATGAAATAAATTCATGAACAATTTTTCAACAAATGCCGGTTACAGGCAAGGCACTATGCTGGTTCAAGTGAAATACCCATTGCTATAAAATTCTCTCAAATTATTAGAAGCCCAATATTCAAGCTGTTGAAATAACAGCATATTTTATGAGGCACGGATTTATAAATTGAAATTTTCATTCCTCAATCAAATTTTTGGATGTGTACTCACTCCTTCACAGTGCTGTTATAATTAAAGAGGAAATGATCAGTATAACCAATGAACTCAGTTTTCAAGAACCTTACTACAGATTTTGTAATGATTTCCCAGAAAGTAATAAAGTAATACAATGTCACCCCAATTCAAACTGTTAAGCATGGATATTATACACTTACAAACAGGTAGGTAGCTATTTGGTGAACATCATACACCCAAGTTTCTCTTTTTTTCCTTTCTTTTCTTCACCTTGAGTCAGACAATTTATGCAATTATGCTTTCTTCCCAACAGTCTATTGTCTCTATACTGTATTTTCTAAACCCTGGGATAGAGCTTCAAAATTATGAAATCTGCTAAAAAGGAACATAAAGAATAAAAAAAATTACCAACCACTTGATAAAGGGATGTAACTAAAACACCAAGAGCAGCAAACACCATTCCAAGGAAATTAAACTTCACATCGTAATAAGAATTTAGGATTACACCTAGTGTTATAGGAATCTGCAAAGAAAAAGAGGTAAATGTTGTTCAGGTTAAGTTCATGAGACAAACAGTATTCCTTTCAGTATCTTACAAGGAGAATCAAAACAGTATCGTCGGGAAATAATGAACCTCCATAAAATATTTTTTCCACTTAAAAAGTGCCTGTTAATCCTGTTTCCTCACAGTGAAATAGGACAATTCTATGTCTATGCTCCCATTTAATTATATTTAAAATAAAGAGTTCACTATAGCAAGAAAGGAATTCCATATGCATATAGCTAGCTGCTGACCTTAGCAACATAAACATGGACCAAAAGCATTAAAATTTTAAATAGTATAAATTACCAAGTGTTAAAATTTAGTCGGAACTTCCAATTCACTTAAAGCTGGTGAAACCTCTGCAAAATATTGCTACAAATACAAAATATCGCTACTAATACAAACACAAAGTAGAGGTCCAAGAATCTTTGTATTTTATGTTAAACGTTAACGTGTACATCCATGGTTTAATTCCCTGGTAGGTGGAGACCTGTTTGCCAACTCGTGCTTTTGCAAATACTCTTAAACACTGACCTGCACCACCCGACACTGCTTTCTTAACGATCAAGCATTTACGGATTTTCACCCAAGCGTAGTTATTAAATTATACAAGGCACACTCCTCTAGGCTAAGAGCCCAACAAAACAAAGTGACAAGAAGGATTTTTTTCCAACTTCCCCAAATAAGCCCGAAGTTCACGTGCTCACGGATGACTCATTTGTGGATTTCAAGAGGACGGAAAAGAGCTGGGCGCAAGGTAAAACATTCAAATTTCCCGGGAAGAAGGCCAGTCCAGAAGTTGAGTGGTTCGAGATACGCCTAGCGGAGCCGGAGCTACTCACCAGCGTGAGTTGTATTCTGGTGGAAAAGGTTTTCTTGTAGCAGAAGGTCTGGATGACTATGATGACCGGCGTGGTCATGGCCTTGGCCAGCTGATAGGTGCCTATGGTGTTGTTCTGCAGAGAGAGGTTGGTGAAGACCACGAAGCCACAGAAGCTGAGGGCCAGGAGGAGGAGCCTGGAGGGCGGCAGACTTTTGGGGGCAAATATGTCCAGTTTCTGGCAGATAAACAAGCCTAGCCAGGTGACCACGAAGTGCACCAGGGTCAGGCTCATGTTGGGGAAGCCGTGGTGCACATAGATCCATTTGTTGAGGAACACGATGCAGATGGACACCAGCAGGTTGAGCAAGAGCCCGGCGGCGATGCGCCCGTTGTCCCGGACTCGGTCCGCCAGCGATGCCATGATCCCTGCGGCCCCCAGAGGTCTGGCCCCTCCAAGCTCTCAGAGGGGGGCTCTGGCCAGTCTCCGGCTGCCGTTCCCCTGCTCCGCCGCTGCAGCCTCTCAGCCGCGGGCTTCAGCGTCCGCCGGGGAGAGGCACGCAACCTCCACGTCCCAGGCAAGCGGCAGCCACCGCGGTTCACTCATGCTCCGCCGCCACCCACTCAGCCGGCCTGGACGCGGCGGCACGTCCCGCACGCCCCGCCCCTCCTCCGCCCCAGACATGTGACTCGGGGAGACAGCGCTTCCGCCCACCGCCTCTACATCGCGCAGGCGCGTTGGGTTCTGGGTGCGGCGGGCTACTTTTTGGGTAGCTCGATGGGATATTTAGACCCATACTGGCCTAATGTGAATCCCCTTTGACATGTCTTCTTTGTTTGTTGGCAGGACTTGTTAAATAATTGCTTTATGCTTGGGAGGTGGGCTGTGCCTACGCTGTTGGCACATTTTGTGTTGGTGGTCGACTCAGCATTCAGCCTTTGCCAGAGAGGGGAAGCTCTACCCTTGACAGCATGATTTTAGACATTTCATTTTAAATAGTTGTATGTTTCAAATAAACATTAAGAGTAGACAGTATGAGGAACTGTCTGATTCATCTCATATTCATCCTGGTTACCAAACTATTCAGTTTCTTCTTTTTGAATCAATGTTAGACTTACATTGTAGAAAAGTGTCCATTTTACTTAAACGTTCTAACACATTTGGTTATAATATTCTACCATATTTTACATTTATTCCATGTTTTATCACTTTTACTTAATCTAAACACTATTCGGGAGAGTTTAGTCTTTTGATTAGTCTTGCTAATTTGTTGGGCTTTTGAGATTGCTGTTTCATTTTCTATATTTTGATTACAAAGGCTCGCTTATTTTAATTTAAAAACAGGATTGAAGACTGTGAGTTTCCTTTGAGAATAGCTTTGATTACAGGCCTCAGGACACTGTTCTTGTCCTTACTTTCTAAGTAGTTTGACAGCTTTAATTTCCACTGTGATGTGAAGAATAATCAAATACTGAGCAACCTTTGTACCAAGCACTTGGGTATGGGCAAGTAAAATCTCGTTCATAGAATTTAGTAAATAAGAATAGTACTAACCAATTATAAACCATGAGAAGAATGTTCTGAAGTAACAAAACTTCAATGTATATAGATCTACACTTAGGGAAGGGAGGTTTCTAGGCCACTTCCAAGGAATTGACTCAGTAAACTAGGATTTAAGAATTAAATTAAAGTTAAATAGGCAGTCTTTCCTAACATGGTCTGAGATCCTTTTCTTTTTAGTCAGGACAGTGACATCAGTTTTTTTTTTTGTTTTGTTTTTTTTGGTTTTTTTTTGAGACTAGGTCTCACTATTTTTGCCTGTGGAACCACAGGCTCATGTTGCCCGGGGTACCACAGACTCAAGCAATCCCCAGCCTCAGTTTCCCAGGTAGCTGGGATTACAGGCACGCACCACCACGCCCAGCTATTTTTTTGCAACTAGGTCTCGCTACCGCCCCAGGCGGGACTCGAACCGCGATCCCTAGCCCCGGCCACTTCATAGGCTGAAGCTTACAGGCATGAGCCACCATGCCCCGGCCCAGTAACATCAGTTTTTACTGTGCTTTGTGCTTTTTCACTTGTTATATATATTTCAAGGCACAATAAGAAGGGGGTTTAACAAACAGGAGATTGGAAAATCCACTGCATATTGTGTAGTACCATGCTCCCTTCCAACAATCAATCTACAGAACACCACCTAATCAATGATTTACATTTACCCTCACCTGCTCCCCAATTAAGAGCCTAGACTTTCGCCAGCTGTAATCTTGCCTACTCATTGCCTCTTTGTGGCAATAAATTTGTACTGATAATCTTAGCATGGATGATAGAATTTAACCATGTTTTATATAATATTTGAGATGTTAAAACATTAACTGAATTTTGGGTTTAAAGATAAAAATTTAGTTTATCCCAAATACCTGTTGAACTGTTAAGTAATCCTGTCACTGAAGGCCTTTGTGAGTCTAGCCTCACCTCTGACATCCCATTTTCCATTGTTCAGAAACTCTACCTCAGCAGGCTAGTTGGTTAAGTTGCTATCTCTACTCCCTACATCAAGACAGGAGCTTGAGCCAGGCATGGTGGCGCATGCTCCTAAGCTTCACAGCCTATGAAGTGGCTGGGGCTACAGATCGCGGTTCAAGTCCCACTTGGGGCAACACAGTGAGACCTAGTCCCGAAAAAAAAAAAAAAAATAGCTGGTTGTGGTAGTGCACACCATCCCAGCTACCTGGGAAACTGAGGCTGGGGATTGCTTGAATCTGTGGTACCCCGGGCAACATGAGCCTGTGGTTCCATGGGCAAAAATAGTGAGACCTAGTCTCCAAAAAAAAAAAAAAACACCAAAGAACAGGAGCTTGAATTCTTACTGGTTCTGAAATGTAGTTACACCCATATTCTCATTTATATATGTTGGTAATAAGGTAACACAGCTGTTACGTTATTGCATGGGATGAAATAACAACTTGAGGCAAGGTCCATTGTCAGTATTCTTCTTCCCAACTTATGCCAAGAGGACAATTATGATCAACTGCCACAGTCTGCAGGAGTGCCAATATAATCTCTAAGCCACAACGTCCCAAACTTAGAATCACTTCTATAATATACTGAAAAATAAAAATTCTGACTCCATTCCTGGTTACCTGACATAGACATCGCTAGAGGTAGCATCTATAAATACATATTTACAAATTCCTCAGGTTATTTAGATAATTAGCTATCTTTAAGAGTTGTGAAGAACATATTTTCTATTAGAATCACATTAATTGTAGTTCCCTACCAAAAGGGGAATCATCTTATTCATTTTTGTATTCCTCAGGTTACTCAATGCATACTTAATCTTGTGCCTACTCTGTGGTCTTTACATGCTCCAATTTAGTATAGCAGGTATTTTGCTGAACACAGTTAATAAACTAGAAATGTCTCCAAAATAAATAAGGTGGCAGCATATAACTTTGGAAAACATTTTTACTATATTCATCTTAATTGTAACATTTAAAAATTACTGTTTTGTGATATATAACAAATCGTGTGGCTGATTAAAAAATCTACTTTTCATTCTGTAATTTTAAGATATCAGAGAACTTATACTCACAGAAAATAATTAAGTAATATTAAACTTAATTTATTACTGGGAAGACTACCAGAATTTATAAGAACAAAATTTTAATTTTTATATCATTTTATTAAACACAGGGAAACACTGACATAATACATTAACTTTTCAATGTATCATAATATTTGAAGTACAAAATTCAAATGTTTACATTTTAATCCCTCTAATTCAAAAGAAAAACTCAGCATTTACAAATACATGTTTTATAAAAAAAACTCCATTTGTCATTCTATACAGAATAGATGAATTATGACTGAATTTCATATCCTAATGGATCAAGTCCCTGGTCGAGGAGCATTAGAGAAGATTCTCTTAACTTCTGCAGCAATTTCTTAAGTTCTTCCTTAGAAAATACCTGATTTTTAAAAAGTAATAAAAAAATGAAAACAATGAAGATTTAACTTATTCATTAGAGCAGTCACCTAACCAACCTGACTAGCTTAGCAAAAAATTCCCCTTTAAGATATATAAAGCCAGAAGCCAATGTCAGCATGGCTCTGAAACTTCAAAGCAATTTCTCTTAGCCAATATATACACATCTAAGTACTTAAAAATTTACAACATATTTTGGGGGAAAAGCAAAACATTAAACCTGAATTATTAGTTGAAGAAAACCTAAGAACAGTTAAAAAATTCAAACACACCAGAAAATTAAACATACTACAGAGCTTATCAAAGCATAATTTAAAACTCAAATGCCCTAGAACTTACTTACCAGATATAGTTTGTGTCGCTCAGAGGATACCATGTCTGCTAATTGCAGGCATTCCTGATACTGACCAGTACTGTGCAATATGGTATGGAGCAGGAAACACAACATTGGCAGACAGAGCTTTCTCAGTAAGATCATTTGATGTGTTCTCTCATGGTCTTCTTCAGCATCCTACAGGAAGGTATAGAATCACTTCAACAATTTAAAGCTAAATACCCTTATAAAACAGTTAAGTTCTGAATCAAACCAAATGCAGTAGGTACAAGTTAAACAGTTTCTCTAAACCTTATCATGTCCACTGTTAAAAAGGTAGGAGTTTGATTATACCAGTGAATACATACCACAGATTAACCACTGGAAAATTTATGGACAACGTAAAAATTTTTCTCAGAGAATCAAGAACATGATCAGATAGTTAAAAAATGTTTAGGGCCAGTTTAAAAAAATTAAATTTCAGTGTCCTAAGTGAATATATTAAACATGAAATAATTTACCCGAGTCAAATATTCCTATTCTCTACAGTATAGACTATAGATTATAGACTGAAATTATAAGTAAAAAGGTTATAAAAGAGCTGTAGATGAGCTTACTTGGGGACAGAAGTTTTAAAGAAAGAAGTGACTTCATTTTTTGCTTTTAGTTGTTAATAATGCACATAACCTACCTCTCTGACATCAACCATCCATCCTCCATCAACAAACAACAAGACATTGTACATCTTCTCCTTCACATCTGCAGTTAGGGCATCTAAATGCCCTTTCCAAATATTGTAATCCATCTGCAAAAGAAGCATAAGGTAGAGATATAATGGGCTAGAATTAACAATGTATTTGTAAAGTAGGACTATAAATACATATGAAACATCATTTTACAGGGTTGCTCAGTCAAGCAAATATAAACAGACTGCAGTTAAACACACCAAGGTGAACACTAATGTATCTTTTGTTTGATTACTAATCTATAGAAAAGAATGACTTTTTTCCAAAGTAGAACAAGACAAACACCCATAATAGTAACATAATTACTGAAAAAAAGGACCTCTTTAAATATATGACCTGTCTTTTCTACATTGAACTTACCTCATATTTTTTTTCTTTGTGTTCATGAGCTACTTTCTCAGTAAAAGTTGATTGAGGTATCAAAGTAGGTTTTTGTGGAGCTGAATTCATATGCTTAAACCACTCATTAAAGGTTTCATGGGCTTCCTATTGTGAAATAATATAGAAAAACACAAAAAAAATTTAAGTTTTCATGTATGTTCAACATAGCTTTAAAAATTAGGTTCTTAGGACTAATTCTGCAGCATCAAGAAATAAAACTATTCCATACTTTTTGTACAAAATCATTGCAAATATTTTAAGTTACAAACACCATAAAGGGAATCACATATTATGAATCCCTACTTCAACATCAATATTCTGATCATAAACATGTCTAGCTTAACATTTATCACTGTGACACACACAAATTTACTTGTTAGTCTGTTGACCAGCCAATGCGCTCTCATGGGGCAAGAACAGACCACTATCCACAGATTCAGCCCTAGTACCGAATCCAGTATAATTATTTTTTAAATTAAATTTTATTTATTTTTTTTGATACTAGGTGCCCCGGGAACTGCAGTCTCACGTTGACCGTGGTACCATGGACTCAAGCGATCCCCAGCCTCACCCTCCCAGGTAGCTAGGATTACAGGCATGCACTACCACGCCCAGCTACTTTTTGAGACTAGGTCTCAACACTATGTTGCCCCAGGCGGGTCTCGAACCCGCGGACTCAAGCGATTCCTAGCTTCCACCTCACATAGGCTGTGATTAAAGGCACGCGCCACCGTACCCAGTAGCTTTTTTACTGAATTTTAAATGAGTATTAGTTATAACAAATCTAGAATAACTTGTTTTCCTAGTATCACCAAAAGCAGAAATATTAGAGTCAAGCATTCAAAAACTGCAGAAAACTAAGTTTCACACTATGTGAAATGTTCTTGGTTGGTTAGACTGATTAGTTCATGCTAATGAAGCTAAGTCATGGTCAGTCAGTTCCATGGTCACAAGGGAGATAAGATCATGAGTCAACTACCACTTCTGGAAAAACAGTTCAAAGTCTAAGGGTGAAATCAGAAAAATCATCATGAAGATAGGCACATTTGTGGTTTTCTTTATAATATTACCAAATAAGCTCTGATGCACAAATGTTCTCGGATGGCATTATCATCTTCAGCAGGAAGTGGACTTTCCATTCCTTGTTCTTCCCACTGATTATAGATTTCTGCTATAGAATCCTGAGGAATTTTCACAAATACTTCTTTTGCAGCTTCATGTTTTTTTGATGCTGTGAAAAAGAAATTTTTCAATATACATGGATCTGAGGTAGTGTATATATGTCCAATGTTTTTTCTGCAGAAGTCAACTTTTGCAGCTTTTACAATGAATTGTCAGAATTTCAGGTTCCAAGATATTTCTGTTAATGGGGTGGGTGGTGATCTTTCTACTTCAGTGGCTAAACTTTTTTCTGACACGCAGCTACTTTATATGTATCTGTATCTGTTACAAAAAGCAGTGATCTGTTCTTATAATTATCTAGGACATAAAAATTCACTGTCAAATATGTTTTTGTCTTTTAATACCAGTTTTGATATATGAGTGGCTTATTTGTTTCCCCTGACAATGGAAAGGATTAGAAAAACAAAAAGCAAAGTTCAAGAATATATAGATTTGAACAAAAGCTTTTTTTTAATTTTATTTTTTAATTGATTGCACACATACATATACACACACACAAGCACACACATACATATATTACATCTTTGTCTAACCCAAGGTTCTCCCATCACCTTATTGCCTATGAACCAACATCTAAATCTCTTGTGCCCATCCCTCCCCCAATTTTATCCTTGAAAAAGATTTTAAAAAATATAAAAACTCAGCATACCCAAGAATTTTCTCATTATCGCATTGCCTTGTTTTAGTGCTTCCGCCCTCTGTGCTGGGTCAAACACTAACCAGTCGATCACATCAATCTTTAAACGGTCCTCCTACCCAGTGAAGGGAAAAAAGAAACGCTGATTTTTTGTTCCCCAAGATATTTAAAAACTGGTATAATCTTCACCTCTAGTGAATATCATTTTCCTCAACTATACAAAATTATGAAGGAATGCAGCTTTCTTTACTTTCACTCTTATTAGCTTACTATTATATTACAGAAAAAATGCACTGAATTGTGAATCTGGAATTATATATTCTATAAAACACCAATGTGATTCTTTTAAGTGTTACTACAAATTTTTTCTTTCCTAGGTAAAAATTTCTATTCCTTTCTGAAAACAGGAGTAAGCACCTAAGAGTTAGTAGTTGATCAGGTATCGCGAATAATCTGATGAGCAAAAATCTAAGTGCTAAGATTTCCAGTGCTTTCTTTAATGAAGAAACTAACCAGAAAGGAAAAAAAGGGATTATTAGGAGCTATACAACACACCCCACCTCTATCCCCATATTACCTCAGTAGTGCCAGTATCAAGGGCTGGGGCCAGGTCATGATGACTGAATTCACCATTATCTTTCTTTCGAATATTCTCAACTACTGTTTTTGTGATAGTTGCAATATCCAAATCTAAAGAATTTTTTTAAGAGACAAAACACAGAGTTGATTTTTTTTTCTGGTTACTGATATTCTCCAAATAGTCACAATGATTTGGCAAATTTGGGATACTTCTTTAAACATATAAAAGACAATATAAGAGAAAATACCAGATAATTTACACAATTTAGCTAATTTTATTCCTAAAATTTCATTCCTTTTTTTTTTTTTTTGGGAGACTAGGTCTCACTATTTTTGCACATGGAACCACAGGCTCCTGTTGCCCGGGGTACCACAGACTCAAGCAATCCCCAGCCTCAGCTTCCCAGGTAGCTGGGATTATAGGCATGCACCACCACGCCCAGCTATTTTTTGGGAGTAGGTCTTACTGTGTTGCCCCGAGCAGGACTCGAACCGCGATCCCTAGCCCCAGCCGCTTCATAGGCTGATGCTTACAGGCAGGAGCCACCGTGCCCGGTTCTGAAAATTTCATTCTTTTTCCTCGAGAAGTAAGACTTCAAACCTCAAGAATATTACTAAAGTCAAAATGACCATTTGCTTACAAAACACAATAGATAAAGTTCATAATTATTTTTACCTGCTTCTTTAGCAAGTTCCAGGCAATGGTGGCGCTGTTCTAATTCTGTAACACCTTCCAAAAACACTGCGTACTGGGCAACAGCTAGGTCTTGTGGCAAATGACAGGCATAAAATGCTATCAGGTTTGTATGCTTCTCATTTATTAAAAGCTGAAGAATTAAAAAAAAAAAGTATGTCAATAATAAAATGATATCTTGAATTAGCAGTATGTTTAAAAAGTACACTCTAGAATTTCAAACATTTTTAGGAGTCATACATACATAATTTGTAGTGCTAAACAGAGTTAATTTTAAATACTGCCAACAAGGTACTTATGATGAAGATCCGCTATGGATTCTGATGACTCTCCTGCCACTTGATATTAAAATATATTACCATTCTGACTTTTGCTTTCATTAAAAGAAGAAAAAAGAAAATCAACTTGTAGATTCTCAAAGTTTACCTGTATGTATGTCTTTAAAACGTCAATGCAAACTTCTTCCTTTGTAGGAAAAGAAAGATAATTTCACATATAATTGTTTGTGTAGCAATATATCTAGGACAAGTTTTCTATTACATGATTTAATAACATTTTAATATTTACCACTGAGCAATAACTATGTGCCAGGCTAGTTGCCTAGAAAGGTTCATGTATTGTCTACTTAACCTTACTACAATTCTTTTGTGGACAGTTAACATTACAGTAACATTTCTAGTAGAGGAAGGAATTAAGACCTAAGGAGGTTTTATTTACCCCAAATTACAAACAAGAAGCTACTAAAGTAATTGTGAATTCATGATTCTTACTCCAGAGTTCAAGTTTTCAACTACTGTTATCATTCCATCTTCTATGTGTATACTACAACAAAAAATTATGTATGAAAACAATTTAAAAATTTCATATAGAATTTATTTATTTAGTCTGGTTCAGTTAGCTTAGCTGACTGACTCAAGTTGGTTACTGATGAGTAGTAAAGTCCCGAATTTACCAAAACCAGGTAACCACCAGCATTTTGAAGTTAAAAATTAGAACCCTAAATGGTCACCCACAGTGAGTTATTGAGTGCCCATGAGACAAGATAGAGGAGTTCTGTACCCTCTATCACCATTTCTAGAAACAAGAAAGTATAGAGGTATAGTTTCCTAATCATAGGTATATATAGCATCAGCCTTATAGCAAAGGGTAAGTTACTTCTATTTACTTTCGTCTGTAGTCCAAGAGTACGAAAAAACAAAATAAGGTGAGTCATGAATCGGAGGAGGTGTCCAGGTAGATTGTTTCTGCTTTTGGAAAGCCATCTGCTAAACTCATCCATCAAACCTGCAAGTTATCAAAGCAGATATTCAATAATATGGAGAAAAATCAGAAGAAACACCACAATTCTAGAGCTATTAAGTGACTATTTTCATTGCTACTAACCATCAAATAAAACACTGGATTAAATCCAAATTTTATTTTGAAGCAACTAAGTACTTGCATTTAAACCAGCTAGTGTTTATAAACATTAAAAAGATGAGGAGTTATATGCATGTTTTGAAAACTTTTTACAGAATTACTATAAGAAAAAAAGAATTCATAAAGTAAAATGAAACTGTATCTTACCATCAATGTCTCCCAGGATAAGGAATTTTTGAACTACATGATAATGTTCTTGATTTTCTTCCAGAACTCTCTGAA
The DNA here is from genome assembly GCA_004024945.1 of Uropsilus gracilis. Classification (NCBI taxonomy): domain Eukaryota; kingdom Metazoa; phylum Chordata; class Mammalia; order Eulipotyphla; family Talpidae; genus Uropsilus; species Uropsilus gracilis. The sequence goes on from PVHY01011860.1 coordinate 41,689, forward strand.
AAAAAAAGTTTACATTTCCATACATTTTCTAGTGATTTTTCTGTAATATGAATTCATTCAACTAAAAACATCAGTTTCTAAAGGAACATATATAAAGAAAAAGTAGGAGAAGGATCTAAAGAGATCAAAACAAAATAAAATGTGAGAAGGATACTGCCTTTGGAATATACTCACTATTTACATATCCAGGATTAAACATTATCTCGGAAAACAGAGAACTCTGAGAAAACAACTTAATCAATGTGAATGTCATTAAACATTTGTTTCATATTTTACTACTGTTTTCCTTGGCACTCTATGGTGAACCAGAAAGGAAGGGCACATGTGAATTGAGTAAAATAACTATTACACTTCTTTCAACATAAACAGCAGTTCTGGAAAGCATTCTTTGGATATTCTCCCCTGTACACAGAGTAATGAAGATCATCAAAATAGTGATTAGGCACAGAGTAGAAAAAACATTTAAAAGTAAATGTTTTTGTTTTTGTTTTCCCTGAAGCAAGAAGTTCATTTATCTGCTTGCCAAATATATCTTTATATTTAAATGCCTAAATTGTCATTCAGCATTTTTTTTAATATTTAAATTCTTCTTCCACCTGGATTTTAGGACATGGTATGAAGTAGAGTCTAGCTTTTCTTCCAGATGGAAAAATCAATTATGCTGTATCACATATGTAAGTAAGCCACTTCTTTCTGAAAGGAAAGCTTATCTATAGAAGCCTTAGTGAGTTTTCTATAGACTGTGATCTAATATGGATATTTGTGTTTCATCAATCTATTTCAGTGTCAATTCCACACTGTTTTGCGGTACCTTTACACTGTTATTAATGCAAGTATCCCATAATTGGTTTTCTTTTCAAAATTTTCCTGTCATTTTCACTCATACTTCTAATTAGGCATTTTCTGTTAGGTTTCTACATTAATTTCAGGATGAGTAAGGTTTACATCAAATCCTCACATCCAGAAATTTGGCAATCTATTCACGTCTTTCAATAATAGGATTCTATAGCTTTTTTTAGGAAGGTTCTCAAATCCTTAATTTTATTTTTCAGTTATCTTATAGTTTTGACCAACAATTTAAATAGGATTTCTTGGGGTAGGGGGATTTCAAGATTCTTTTCTAATTCATTCTAACAAGTATAAAAATGCCATGTTTTCTTTTTCTTGAATTATTTTCTTTAAAAGATTCTTATTCCAGTAATGTATTGAGTCATAAGTTTATAATCTTATTATACACATTTCTGCTTTCTTGTATTCATATTTATTCCTTTTCTTGTTTTATTCTCATTAGCTGGAATCTCCAAAATAATATGTAGGAAAAACTTGGCAGAAAAAGCATTAATATCCTTATTATACAAAAAACTTTTATACAATAAATTGAAAGAGAAAACTTAACAGTAAAACAGGTAAAATATTTGAACAGGAAATTCACAAACGGTCAATACAACATAAGAAAGCTTGTTCAGTTGTATGCGTAGACAGAAAAAAATGTGAGAATAGTATGTTCCTATTTCCCACCTAATCTGATAAATTACAGAAAGGTGTGACATTTGGGACTGGTAAGAATACAGGGAATGACCATATTAACTACTTGCAGGAACATGAATTAATTGCCACAAACAAGTACCGGTTTAATATATACAAGCCTGTTAGCCCAGCAAACCGTCTAGTTGATAAGCATCAATGCATATACGTAGTGCTAGAAACAACCTAAGTATCATCAAATGAAGAGTGATTTAAAAAATTATATATCATTCTACAGAACATTATGTACTTAAGAAAAAGAATAAGGTAGGTCAAATTAAATCTATACCCACTAGCTCTCTTCCCGTAAACGACCTGAGTGACCTTTGAAAATGGTTCGCTACTCAATTGACCCAGAAAATCCTACAAAATCATGCAAATCAAGAGGTTCCAAATCTTCAGGTTCATTTTAAGAACGCTCGTGAAATTGCCCAGGCCATCAAGGGCATGTATATCCGAAAAGCCACCAAGTATCTGAAGGATGTCACTCTGCAGAAGCAGTGTGTGCCATTCCGTCGTTACAATAGTGGCGTTGGTAGGTGTGCCCAGGCCAGACAGTGGAGCTGGATGCAGGGTCGGTGGCCCAAAAAAGAGTGTTGAATTTTTACTGCACGTGCTTAAAAATGTAGAGAGTAATGCTGAACTTAAGGGTTTAGATGTAGATTCTCTGGTCATTGAGCACATTGAACAAAGTCAGGTGAACAAAGCCCCGAAGATGCATCGCAGAACTTACAGAGCTCATGGTCGTATTAACCCATACATGAGCTCCCCCTGCCACACTGAGATGATCCTTACTGAAAAAGAGCAGACTGTTCCTAAACCAGAAGAGGAGGCTGCACAGAAGAAAAAGATATCCCAGAAGAAACTGAAGAAACAAAAACTTATGGCCAGAGAATAAACTCAATGCGAAATAAAAGGAAATAAAAGTAAAAAAAAAAATCTATATCCACTAGCTTGGAGGTAGCACCATTCAATGAAGAACAGAACAGAAAAACATGCTATAATGTAATGGGTGCAGACTGATGTGAAAAAACAAAAACCAAAATCCTGTAGCAGAGAATCTATATAATTTACATATAATCCTAAGAGTAGCAAAAGGTGTGCGAAGATACATGTCAATACATTTTATTATCTCAGAGGAATGAAAATAAACAGAATGTAGTTGGGAAAATATAATGGCTTTATTGACATCTGTGGAGTATTTTATTACAAGTGCAAACAAAATTACTTTGGCTGTCTGAGAGTTTTAAAAGAATATTACTTGAGAAAGTATTCTGCAGAGTAAAAGAAATTTGGGAAAAAACCAAACAAATCAAAAAGACATTCTACTGAGTGGGAGAAGGTAACTTGTGTATCATAGGCCCCACAAGGAGTCAATATTCAAAAAAAAGAACACAGAAAATTCAACAACAAAAAAACCTAAACACCTCAATTAATAAATGCCCAGTTTATATTTTTTCAAAAGGAAAGTAATAAATTAGCTTACATATGTCATATATTTAGATGAAATCAATCTTAAACCAAAAAACAAAATATTTAAAATACACAGTTATACATATTCCTTTTAAAGAATGTCTTTCATTTGGAAAAGAGATGAGGAAAAGAAGGAAGGCTATAACTATCTCACCTTTTTTGCCTTTTAGTTAGAATAGCACTATATTTATTGTTTTCTATATTGTTTTCTACTTCAGTTATCCTAAAATATTCATTTAATATTTACCTTTTTATCAGTAGCTTGAAGTTCTTCAAAAACTTTTTCTAAGGTCCAACTTCAAAAGAAAGAACAATAAAGGGATAACTTAAGGTTAATGACATGAACAACAAGGGCTATAACACTTCACAGAGGAAAAAAACAAAAAAAAACAACTTCACAACGTATACCACAAAGTGACTAAAAACAAACCAATAAACTCACTTTGTTTCCAAATAGTCTCTAGGGAGTTCTTCAACTTCATCCAGAGTTACTACTGATGTCCTGATCTCTTGTTCCACCAGACTGTCTACCATGACTCGAAAATAGGCCCACACTGTATCTTCCCAGGTGTCACAGACAGGAAGCAGCTTTCCCCCAATTGTAAAACAAAAATACAATCAATAAAAAAAGAAAGCAGAGCTACAGTAATCATAGTCACTAATCACAAAACATTGTGGACTGCAAAAAAAAAGTACAACAAATTACTCCCTTAAATTGCTACTTCTTCTAAGATGTTTGAACTATTGATTTTCTGTTTTTTGCATATTGAGTTCATATCAACATCAATTTTCCAAGTTGATACAAGATGGTGTTTCAACTAATTATTATAACATCCTTTGAAAAAGCTTTAACTGAGGGTACTTTGAAGTATACACACATATGTAAGACAATCCAAAAGTCACTCTGTCTTTGTGGTATACACTTCAGTGTTAATTCCATAGGTACTACAAATTATCAGTAAATGTATTCTGTGATTAAACTTACAAGTTGAAGAAAACAGATCCTGATTTCATGTATTCAAAAAAAATCACTCAGTAATGGGAAATATTAAGCAGTTTAAGTCACTATTCAATTTCATGATTCTAAGATTGCTACTTTAGAAAGCAATTATTATAATCAATTATTGTAATATTTTATGTATAGTTTTATTCCAAAAGAAATTAAAATAGATGGCAAAAATAGATTGCATACCTGCTTAAGATTCCCACTCAAAGCTGCATAAATTGCTCTCTCATATCTATTAAACAACTCCTGAAATACAACAAATATAGATTTGTGACATTGTTTTCTTAGCATGTCAGTGTTTTTCATCATGTGGAATTCTGCACTTCTCAACTAAACTCATCTTTTCATAGTTTCTAAACATTAGTGGAAGGTTAGTGGAATAGTAAGATGGACCTCTTAATTTCAGTCCTGACATTTTCAGGATAAATTAAACCCCTAAGTTTCATAAACTAGGTAAAAGCAGACTCTATTCTAATGAATGCTTTTTTTAAGTTCAATTTTATTCCAGAATAGAACCTGTATAGGTGATTTCCTCTAGCTATGTTTCTAAATAATCAGTATTACCTAAAATGACCTATTACAACATTAAATCAAGGTACCTAATCATATAAAAATGTGCATCAGATTCCTAAACAGAATTGTATTCATCAAATGATGTATTTTACTTCTAGATTCTATTAATGACATATTCCTTTTTTCTTTTTCTTTTTTTTTTTTTTGGAGACTAGGTCTATTTTTGCCCGTGGAACCGCAGGCTCTCGTTGCCAGGGGTACCACAGACTCAAGCAATCCCCAG
>PVHY01011861.1:0-46457 GCA_004024945.1 Uropsilus gracilis
ACACACACACACACACACACACACATATTTGCATCATTATTTATCCTGAGGTTCTTCCACCACCTTGTCACCCATGAACCATGATCTAAATCTTCTGTGCCCATCCCTCCCCCAATTTTACTACCCTCCTCCTCTCTTGCTCTTATGCTTCAGTTCTGCTGACAGTTTTAAATTTTCCTTGTCCTTTTGTTTGTTTTCCCCATATCCCACATATAGTTGAGATCATCCAGTGTTTCTCTTCTTCTTTTTGGCATATTTCTGCTAACAAGTTTCCATCTAGATCTATCCGTGTCATCACCAATGCATCATATGTGTCTCTTTTGATTGCAGAATAGTATTCCATTTGTACATATACCACAACTTTCTGATCCATTTGTCTGTTTGGGGGCATTTGGGTTGCTTCCATATCCTGGCTATTGTAAATAGTGCTGCAATAAGCATCCAATCACAGATGTCCTTTTGAATTAGCATTTTTGTATCTGTTGGGTAGATTCCCAGAAATGGAACTGCTGGATGAAATGGGAGTTTTGTTTTCAGTAGCTTGAGGGGCCTCCACACAGCTTTCCATGGTGGATGAACCAGTGTGCATCCCACTGGCAGTTTAAAAGTGTTCCTTTTTCTCCACGTCAAAGTCAATACTTGTTGTTGCCTGTTTTTACCTTTTACTTCTATTCAAACTCCACTTTGTCAGTCTCTCACTATGTTGTCCTGCCCCTGTATCCTCCTGATAAATCGTTCAGTTATAGCTTTTACTTTAAAAACACATAATGGGACTATTTGTCTCTCTTCCTTGATAGATACCTTGTTCATAAGAACCATGTCTTACTCGAGTATTGTAGTTTGGGGATTTAGCATGGATATACCATGCAGTAGGGGCTAAGTAATATCACATGGAAACAAACTGCTCAGTGAAATTACCCTTGTAATTACAGTGTGGAATATTTGGGTTGGAGAAAAAGACTGCTAAGATGCCAAGTGACTTGATCTGGAGAATATAAAATGTAAAAAAAGAAAACAAGTTTTGGAAAAAAAAATACCATTTCGTCTGTGGAATGGAAAATAGTACCAGATTCCCTAAGCTTATATAGACATTGCTAAGCTTTTCCAAATTAAAGAGTTCACCAAAGTGAAATATGGTAGTTTCTTAGTATGTGTAAGCACAGGCCTATGTGACTGAAGATGTTGCTTTAATATCTTCCATAAATAATGAGTAAATAGGGTGTAAAAGCTTCTGCGAGCCTTGAAGTCAGTTCACTTGAGCATACAGGTCTTGAGAGCCCACTTTGTGCTGAAACTGTAGATAAAAAGACAACTGAGACATCATCTCATAATTTTTTTTTTCACTGAATTAACTATTCTAGTCACTACAACTGTTTCTAATATCGTATATCTATAACACTATTTTGGGAGAGATCTATACATTTTTTTTTTGAGAAAAACTCCCAGTGACTTTTTTTTTTCTATAGGCATGCCATTCTTTACCCACTGTGATATTAACTTTAAGTTTTTTAAGTTTAATAAAAAATAAAGGGAGAATAAAATAAACACTAGAGGACTTAGAAAACAAATATACCAAGACACTATTTGCATCACAGATCCTAAAACAATGTTCTAATATATAGTTAATGTTAAGTTGGCCATTTTTTACTATGTGTTTTCCTTTTATTCATTAAAACATATATTTTACAATGACTATATGTCTAGAATGCATCTGAAGTAGATACATAACCAAAATAGAAGATAGTATTTTTAGAAAGCTTGCATTCCCTACAGGCAAACCGTAAATAAACAGGTAAACTAATCAGTAAACTTTTTTCTTGTACTAATGCTGTGAAATAAACAGCTCTAAAACATTTGAATTGAATCACCAAATACTCATTTATCTCATTAGCAGACCTGTGGATCAGTAGGAGGCTGACTGATGTTCGCAAGATTTAGTTTATATTGGCTCAAATATATAAGTTGGCATCAAATCTGTTTCCTGTGTATCTTTGGTTTACCCTGAACCAGCAACTATCTGGGGTATATTCTTCTCACTGGGAGTAGCAGGAGTGCAAGAGAACAAACCAATCATGTCAGCAAGTCTAAAATGCTGCTTCTGTTGCATTTATAAGAGTTTAATTAATTGAGACAACTCACATGTCATGCCAAAAATGAGTGGGTCAAAGAAGTACTTTCAGTCATAGTAGAAAGAATGTAAGTAATATGGGAAAAAGTGTGAAAGTATATTTTTGTAACAGAAAAAGAAAAGAGAATTGAAAATAACAATTCAACGTATCCTCCCTGTCTGCCCTTTGGTCACAATCATTCAGGATCCTTCTATATCATGATCCACCCCAAAGAACCACAGATTCCCACTCAATTATGGTATCAAGTTCAAAATGTAGGATCTCATGATGCATGCTAGATTTAGATGGAACTACTCTGGATCTGAACATCTGTGAGTTGAAAAGATATACACCTGTCCCTGTACATCTAACATAGAATACTGGATTAGGGCTGTTACATTAGATAGGAAAAAATGAGGGAAACAGCAATCACTGATATATAGCAATTTTGAAATTCTGCTGAGTACATTTTCCAGGTTCCCCAAAAATGAGGTTGGGGACTTAGTTTATATTGGCTCATAACTTTGGTTATACCTCATTTCTTATTTGTAAGTTGGGAACTGATCACTAAGTCTATTGTATATGGGTCTTCACTCTGCTCTGGGAACTCCTAAATGTTTCATCCTTGATTTTTCTGATGAGAACTGAAGAATGTAGGCTGGGCACGGTGGCTTGTGCCTGTAAGCTTCAGCCTATGAAGTGACCGGGGCTGGGGATTGCGGTTCGAGTCCCGCCTGGGGCCCGTAGCAAAACTTAGTTCCAAAAAATAGCTGGATGTGGTGGCACGTGCCTGTAATCCCAGCTACCTGGGAAACTGAGGCTGGGGATTGCTTGAGTCTGTGGTACACCGGGCAACGAGACCCTGCGGTTCCAGGGGCAAAAATAGCGAGACCTAGTCTCAAAAAAAAAAAAAAAAAGAACTGAAGAATGTGCCTTTCTGGGTAACACAGCAGATTTATCAGGTCTCATTCTGTAAAATTTTAGGGAATCTATGTATATCTCCAATAGTCTTTTTAATTTAGGCTGGTGAAATTTTTCTAACAATGTTCTCAAGAATTTTGTGGGTCTCCTATATATGATCTAGTTTAATATATGTGCAGAATACCTCACTTGCAAGTCTTTTTGAGGTGTACCACTTTCTATTGTTAGTCATTTTGAGTTGTATCCTCAGTCTTCCTAATCTTTCAAGGTGTCTTATCAAAAATGTGACAACCACTACTTTGATCTTTTCTTTCCTTTGAGACAATATTTGAATGGTCACAGTTTTATTTATTTTTTTGAATTAATGTATCAATTTATTAATTTTATGTGCTCATGAAGAAAATACGTAGTTAAGTTCAATACTAGATTTTTTTAATTGTTTTATTTTACATCATGACCTACCCCAGGGTTCTCCACCTTATCACAGGTGAACCATCTCTTAGTTTTTTGTGCCTCTCCCAGTCCCACTTCCCCCACCTCCCCCCCTCATGCTACATGCTTCAATTTTGTTGAGAGTTAATTTTAAATTTTTCTTGTCTGTTTATTGTTTTCCCTTTGTCTACCACATTAATGAGACCAGTATTTCTCTTTTTCTTGCTGGATTATTTCTGCTAACATGATTCCTTCTAGCTTCATTCATGTTGCTGTGAATGACAAAAGTTTGTCCTTTTTGATTGATGAATAATATTCCATCATGTGAAGTCATTTAATTTTTCAAATTTGTAATTCCCAGAATATCTAGGTTCTCTCAGTTCCTCTCAATCTTGCTTGTAAAGCAGCCATTATTTTGAACCTCTTCTCTCTTATAGTAAGCTATCAAGTGTAGGTAATACAGCTAACTCACTACAAACATACTGTCTCAAAAATCTTCCCAGCCCAGTGCTATAAATATGCAGTGCATTTGCCTTTTAAGTTATTGCAGCTGTTTTATAAAATACCTTGCTAATATGTAATATGAAGTGTCAATTTTCTAGACTCTTATTAGATTCTTATATAGTTCCCTCTCTACTTGGTATAAGACCCCAAGCCAAGGGACACATATTTAAAAGTTTTCTGACAGCAGGAGTCCCCTCCTAGTATGACTTCTATATGAAATAGCAATTAAAAAATAAAGGAGACACAGCAAAGCTCCTGTGAAAATCCATATCACAGAGACTCAAACATAAGTGTTACTTTTCTTAATGGTCCCATGAAATGGTTAAAATAGTACTGCTTCAGGTTGTGGGAGGACTTGGTTCTATGTTTCTGACTGGATTCAGTTTTGTTCTAAGAGATTTTTTATTCTTCAAAAAGTTACTGTTTGCTATCTATTTTTCTTACAGGAAATGGCAGGTGCACCAAGATACAGCAAGATGCACAGCATACTTAAGGTCTCTGTTATTATCATGCCTGCTGACATTTAATCAACAAATGCAAGTAACATACTGAGCCTACCATGAATGGACAAGGATTACTTTCCACTCATAGTTACATGTCCCTTGGCATTTATATAATAGTGGGGAGGAAGTTCAGAATTGAGAACAGTTCAATCTAGTATATATGCAAACAAGATCAATTAGTATAAATGTTGTGAAGAAAATAAAACAGAGTAGTGTTTAGAGAATCTATTTGGAATAGTTTCTTCAGGATGGTTTTTAATAGAGGCTTGGTGTCTGGCAGGCAGAAAAGAAAGAACAAAGAACCAGAAACAGGGATAGTTTATGACAACAAAGGATCTGAAATTAGACCATGGGTGTGTGTGTGTGGGGGATGTGAGATGAAAGTAGAGAAGTAGGTAGAGACCAAATTACTTAGTTCTCTGTATTGTCACTATTCTATGTATTACTGTGTCACTGGAAATTTTAGGAATTTATCAACTAAGGCAATTTTTTTTTCTGCCTTCTACTGATTATCATGATAACCCATGAGTAGCTGAATTCCCACTCTGGGAAGTTTTATAGACTAAGTTGTATGATTAATTCTAAATAATTTACCTTTTTCACTGATTCACATTGGAATGTTGGGCTGCTAAGTTATTTTAATGGTAACACCTGAAAATACTAATAATTCTTGACTAGAGACAAATTCCTGTCTTGGACTCCTGTACCAACTGAAACACTGAAGAGAGAAAATGGTGATCTCTGAAATTGCTTGGCTTCTTAACAATTCCAGGTCTTTCTTTTTCCTGGGCTTCTACTTAGAACTAAATGGGGAAATAAAAGAACTGGATACTCCTTTTCCCCCTTAGTCTCACTCTTGGGGAAAAAAAATCTTTTATTCTTTTGGTTCCCAGAGGGTTTTCTAGATCTAAAATAGCAACTCCATGACTGTGGGTGTTGCCTCTTCCAGGGGATGTGTTCATGCAGGTCCTTTGGATAGGAACACAATGCTGGGTGTCAAAACCAAGGTAGAGCCCACACCCTTGGAGAGTTCATGATTAATAGGGGGGTGCGGTGTAAGTTTACATGGGACACATTCAGCGCTACCTAATGTGGCCAAACCCAACATTATAAGACTTCGAGATTTCACCAACGCACATACACAAAGAAGTCAAATTCCAAAATAACTTTAATTGCCAGGTCTCGCACACTTTCTAGAAACAACCATTGATCATTGCCTTATTTGAAACATTTTGTTAAGACTATTTCTAACTAACCAAATTTTATTTTGCTTTTATCATGTCTGTCGGAACCGAGGAAAGAGAACCTTTCACTTTTCAAGCACAATAAATAAGTAAATAAATAAACAAATAAACGAATGAATGAATAAATAAATAAGTGAATGAATGAATGAATGAATGAATGAATGAATGAATGAATAAATCACACAAAAACCCAGAACAGAAAACTAGTGACAAGGACAAGTTGCAGTTGCTATCCCCTGAGGTCACACTAGGGTTATGACCTTGACTTCTCCATTAAAAACGACCAGCCAACCGGGTGAAATACACAGCTGCAAATTTGCACTGCTACGTCTTTTAGCAAGAAAGGGGCTGTGTTAAACGAATCCGAATATGCTGTCTGGCAGAGCTCAGATACAATAATGTCATCTTTTAGGAGAAATAAATGCCTCATTGTTTATTTCACACACCCTTGTCTGCCAGAAGGCCCCCACAGCAGCGGGCAGACATCTGACCCGCCCTGCCTCATCCCATACTCCGCACATCTTCTTTTCAGGTGGGACCCCGAGGTCGTTAGCACCCAGCCAGGGTATCTTCTTCTCCGTTTCCTGTGCCACCCGCTCACATGGGCGTCCACCAGGAGCGGGGCATGGGTCCTGGTTCTTCACTGCTCCTGTTGGCCTCTCCCTGCCAGCCACCCGCCAAAGAAGAGAGCAAGTAACCAGGTCTGGAGGAAACTTCCGGCCCCCCGAGAGTGGCAGGTTACAAACCTACAGGTTGGTTCAATCAGAGGCACTGCCTCGCGCCGCCGCTGCGGCTCGAACACATGCTGCTAGGAGACAAAAAGGACACGCGCTTATTTTCAAGCATAGGACTTTGGAACCACTTGGGAAGAATATTCTTGATTGAGAACCAAAACATTCCATGATGCTTAACAAACCTGCAAATTGGAAAATCAGCATCGGCCCGTGCAGCCGGGAGACAGAAGAAGGACCTGGACCCTGAAAAAAAAAATATTCAAAATATTCCTTAAATGATATTTGTGTGCATTTGCAAAATTACCGCTTTCTGAATCAAAGTCTCAAGCTGTTTTCATCTGAGGACAGACGTGGCGCCTTCAGACAATACCGCAGCCGCGGCCACCCTGGACGCCGCGCCCGGTCCGCGCCGCGCGTAATGGACAGTCCCACGAAGAAGGCGCAGCGGCTCAGTCGATGGCCCTGTAATGATATTTTAAAATAAATGATATGCATCATTAAATCACTGAGGATGACTAACTCAATTGTAGCAAAGCCACAACTCCAGCAATCATAGTTACAGCTCTGATTTGAATATTTTCACTTTCACCTGAGCAGCCGGTGGGAGCCGGTCGAGCACACTGGCGTCTTGGCTGTTCTCTCAGAGGAGCAGAAGGAACCTGTGATTATGTAGTTACAGTAACGTCGGAGAGATGCCTCCTGTCTGCCTGGGCTTTTTAGGCTTTTCCTGCCTCCCTTCTTGCCTTCTTATTTACATATCACAGGCATCCTCTTTGTAAAGTTATTTTAAATAATTTATTAGATTGATCTTTTTAAAATTCTACCCTGGCTAAATGTCATCAGGAGGGGGAAAAAAAAGTCTTCTAAACTTATTTAAAGGTTTGTAGTGGAGGAGGCCAGTTACCTGCTTCACTGCTGATATTCTAAAAATACCTCCATGTCCGTACTATTATCCATTCTTCACGTCCAATTGCTCTGTTATGGTAATAGTCAGAAGCACACCATGCAGTAATTACTTACAGCTGACTGAAGAAAAGAATATTCAACTCCCCCACTGTTCCACTAGAAGGTCTTTATGCACTATTAACTCATTCCTGTTTATTAATACTCTACTGGTAATTCAGACTGCTGCCTCTTAGGTTTGTAATAGGAGGACTATTAAACAGCAATTACTGACCATATGGGTTGGTGAATATTTGTTGTTTTTTGGTGGGTCCCCCCCCCTTCCGAGTTGTTTTTAAGAAGCCATATTACAACATAGTAAAAGTAACATCACATCTGCATGAGATTAACAAGCGTGGCAGTATTTTTCCCTTAGAAAATGTGTATTTATTCCCAGATTCTCACTGCTAGCTTCAGAAAAAGAGTTCATGGGGGAAATAGGAAGAGGTAGAAGAGCCCTAGTTTGGGTGTGTTTTGTTGTCTTCTCTCCCTAGGTCACCAGCTAGGCTGTTTTCCTCTCACTGCTTTTGAGAGGGCTCTGACCCAACTCTGCCACCTGCAACTTCCAGTAAACAAGCACTTTTATTGAGGAACCCAAAACTAGCCCCATTGCCTTTTTCAAGTTTCCCTTTGGGAATTGAAATATTCTTTGGGAAGTGGCCATTTCAAAATGGAAGCTTCCATAAATTCAGCTCCTGAAGAGTAGGCCCATGAACCCTGGGAGATGGCAAAGGGCCCCTCCTGGGAGAAGGCTGGCATGAGTAATGTGTTCAAGTGAAGCAGGCAGGTGGTAAATGATGATTACAGTAATAATACCATGAGCCTCTCTCCCAGGTACTGAGCACTGAGCATGTGGCAAGTGTTGCAGGAATTTCTAAGGTGACACATCTTTGAGATAAACAGGTGCCTCTGGAATCCGCTTCTATTGGAAAATAATGAATCAAGATCCAAACCAGGGGTCTTGGGAGGACTTAATTATTAAAGAGGTTGTTGGACAGTAACCTCTGCCAGGTGGAGGCTGGACGCCTTCCACATTCTCCCCTTTCTCATAAGAGGTCATTATTTTTAAATCAAATTAAAACTATAACTTATTTTAATTTTATTGAGTGTGAGAGCATTGTTTGTCAACACTGTTTATGATATAAAGGTACAGTTTCACACAGTTCATTTGTACATTACTAAAATACACCCACACAAAGGCACCCGCTGTTTTCTACCACAGTCCACCATGACTCTTACACTCTACTTTTTGCCCTTCCCTTTCCCCTTTGGCAACCTCAATTCTCCAGTCAGATCAATATGGTTTGGCTCTGTGCCCAACTTCTTTTAGCCCTTCAACAAACAGGTCAACCCCCTGATTCCCCCTGCCCCCCCCCCTTTACTGCCAGGCAAATGTGTTTACCTTTGGCAGAGGTGATAGCTAAGTTAGTCTTTTTCCTTTGTTACCTGCTAGTGTTATATGTAGAAGTTTCCACTCTAAATACTTGATATCAGGAACCACATCTTCAAACTTTTTTTTTTGTTCCTATTTATATGAGTATCAAGTTTAGCAATAGAAGCTTAGTAGTTCACTAGAGTCTGGAAGGATTCACTGGAAATATGTATACCTGATATAAGAAAAGGACATCAGTTCTAAATTTTCTTACTCCATGGAGATGTAAGAGTTACAACCTCTTAGTTAACTATGAGAAAAACAAAACTAAATAACAAATATACAACAAAATGACAAATCTCAGCCCCAAAGCATAATAGTACCAGGTTAAGGGACAACATATATTTGATGTTCAGTGACTGTCAATTGGGTTGAATTAAAATATGTTTAATCAGACCCTCATAAGTTCCCAGAACTTTTCCTCAGTGGGTCTAAGTTGTAGGGGAAATAGGACCTTCACCTGTGTCTTTTTGATAGAATCTCGAATTCTGAATTTGCTTATGGTTTGGAAGAGCCTTCAAGAGGAAAGGGTTTTCTGGAATATCCAAGATGGGTACCTTCAACAATACAGACTGACCTTAGAGAGAATCAGACCTACCTGGTGTGATTTGAAAGGTACAATTAGACCCCGCCTCATCCTAATTATCATATAGCTTGAAGGACCTGGAGATAGATACCTTAGAGATGAGCTATTTCAATGAATTTCCAATGCTGTTTTATTGATTCCTAGTATCACTTTTTTTATTTATTTAACCATTTATTTATTTTTATTGCAGAAACATTGATTTATAGCACTCTATAATTTAGGGGAAGGGGTTCACACTTCCTCGGATGCCTGCTGTTATTTTTAAAGTAGATTTAATTTTTTTCCAATTAAGCCTTAAGCAGGATACCTGTGTGTAAAGCAGATGAAAATAGAACAGTTTTGATTCAAGTCAGAATGGGAAGCCTGGATGCATACCTAATAGATCAACTATAAGCCAAAGAGGCCCTTCTGGAAGATTCCTGGAAATGCCATAAGAACAGTATTTTTTCTGTCACAACCTATTTATAATATAAGCACGTTGATTGAACATAGAATCTAAAATCCATATAGCTAGTTAACAGCAGAATTACCCCTGAAATTCAGTGTTTTGGTTAGAACGTTTTTTTCAAAGTACTGTTGGTTTACCTCATTGCTAGTATTTTGGAACTATAGGATCTCCCCTTTCAGGTGTAGTCACCATAGTGCACCCACCACAATTAGTACCCATAGTCCTTCAACAGAGTCCCTTGTTTTCTCCCCTGTCCTAATCCCTTATGCTCTCCTTCTCTGCTTCTGGATGTTTCAGTTCTATGCTCAGCTTTCCAGGGTGATTTTATAGTTGTAACTGGACAGTAGATTTTTGATCTGTATTGTGGGTCTGGTCTGTGCAATGGATTAAGTCCTTGTCACTAGACAGTGGTTGTTTGTTTTGTTTTGTGTTGTGGTTCTAGTGTGTGCAGTGGATTAAGTTCTTGCACCAGAAGGCCCCTGTTAACAGGTATATGACCCTTGAGAACCAGATCATAGGTCTCTTCTTGACCAAGGAGTTGAGATGAATAAAGTCAGATGAGTCAAGGTGAGTTGTATGACGTGAGCAGAAGCCCTTGATGAAAAAGGGTTCATCATTGGTAGATTGTAAATGCTCTATCGAAAGCGGGGTGGGTTGGTTCATCTCAACCAATCACCCTGCTTTTTCATGTCTGACGTCACAGCCCTGGCTTCAGCACCCCCGGGACGCCAAGCTCAGCTGGCACCCGCTCATCCGCTCTTACCAATTTCGGTCCTGTCTCATTTGGTAGGAACTACAGGTTTAGGATGCTGAAATTATACCTTTCCTACTTACAGCTTAATATAAATTATACTGTGATCTTTCGTAGCAGTTGAAAAATATTGGTGGAAGTGTCCATATTATAGTTTATTCTTTCATTCTCTCACTAATAGAGGCAGCAGGGTATAGAAGAGAATACAGTATGGGGACTCGAGGGATCTGTATTCCAGACCAGATCTCTTCACCAATTAGCTGTGTGTCTTGGGGGCATATTATTTAACCTTCCTGTACCCCTGTGTCCTCATCCATAAAATAATGCCCTCTGGCCCAGATTTGCCTCTGAAATACATTTTGTTTTCCTGGGCCATCAAAAATCTCTAATGCTCTCTATATAGTAACTCTGAGTTAAATTGTATTACAATAAAACAAATGATTATAAATAGTCATATTATGAATAAAATGCTCATATATGCCACCGATTATAAATTAGGCTGTCTGACAAAAACATTTATTTCTGATATCAGTGAAAACTCGAGATAAGTCAGTAAAGATGGTATTAAGCCTTGTAAATATCATCCAACTGTGACTTGGAGCTCTGGCACTTTCCCCGTGGGTGAGAATATCTGGACAGTTTGTTGACTCCATTTCAAGCATTCACTTATTCAAAGCATACTTGCTTTGTTCTTTCCATACCAATTTATCCCATTTCTGAATAATATAATATATATTAACACCATTGATTCATTCAATAGCTATGTTATTCACTTCATCTTTGTGGAGGAACCTTCTATATGTAATATACTGATTTCATTTTTACTGATAATAATATCATTAAAATTGATATGTTCCTAACTACAAAAAGCCAGTGGTCTCATTTAGGAGGGAAAAGGCAGAAGGGTTAAACAATAACTTTAATATGTTAGTATATTAGTATACTAATATATATATACAAGATTAGTATAAGGCAACAAAAGTTGGAGTGAGGAGGAGTGATTGATTGGGTATTGAAGGGAATGTTCAGGAAGGTCGTGGGCTCTTCCTTGACACATGGGAATGTCAGCACAGGTGAAGAGGATGTGAAAGGTGAAGGGGAAGCATATGTGCAGAAGCAGTGAATTGGATAAGATGAAGAGGCATATGAATTTAGTAAAGATCTAGTCCACCTGGAAAGAAAGGCCTCATGGGAAACTGGAGGGGTGGGCACAGTGATGATGGTTCATGATCTCCCATTTTGGAGAAATATTAAAAATCAGGTGGAGAATTTTGGCTATTATCTGACAAACACAGAGATCTTTCTCTTTTTTAGGTATTTTTCTCAATGAAAATTTCATTAGTGAAATTGTGAAGGAGTACTAAGGACTGACACAGAAAGGAAAAAGGGACATCCCTTGGGGAAGCAGATGAGAGGGGAGAGAGGTAAAAAAAAAATCAGAAAATACGATTGATGCAGCAGTGCTTAGAGGGTCCATTTCAGGGTTCTGTTTCTCTTGCTCTCGATACTATTGGTTAGAAGGCAGTATGTTTGCAGCAGGAAGGGTGTGTGTGCAAAAGAAGAGTCAGGTAGAGGACACTGGGGAGGATAGAATAGAAGGATTAAACAGGAGAAGATAGATGGAGATAGAAAATCAGGAGGGAGTGGATGAGAGCAACAAAGAGCACTTGGCCAAGGAGGTGGAAGTCAAAAGAAATTAACCAAAATTATTATGTGGTAGGTTTGGGTTTCAACCAACAAATTCTGGTGTGTAAGAAAATATAGCTGGTGTGATATAATGCATGTCCTATTTCAAGGTCCATTCTACAAGAGATAGAAATGTATTTGGAGTTTTCAGTAGTTCCAGTAGTAATGGAGATGACTGGAAGTGATAGTGCTTCTGCCCTTGGTTGGCATCTGATCACCAAGATATAAATTTTACCTCATGGTCTCTAATCAATACACACTATCACTGAGACGTTCTTCATCTTCATCTAGCTAACATCCAGATTCACAAAGGTCTCTTTTATGCTACTGTCCTTCCACTGGAAAATGGTAGTGATTGTTCAGTGCTGGGAGTGGAAAGTTTTTACACATCTCTGCCTGGAAGAATCATGCATTGCTCTCTTTCCTAATAAATAAATCCCTAGGAGGCACTCCCTTGTCTCAGAAAGTTGTTATTTGAGGGATTTGTCTCCCCTGATCTTCCTCCACCCACAAAGACTAATGGAATACCAACTTTTTTCTAGTTTTCCCTCTCTTCTAACATAACTTTGCTCCTCCCCCCCAAATGCAGGGAATTGTCTATTCTAAAAAAGAGATTGCTCTCACATATCATATGACACTTCCCGTTTTTTTGTCTTCCATATCTGATGGGATGATGGGAAGTTGATACCATTGAAGTATTTTGTAGGCAGGAAAAATGATAGAGAGGTTATATGACTTAAGGTTATATTCTTGTCAGTAACAAAATGGGCAAACCTGAAGAGATATCAATATAATTACTTTTCTTTTGCCTTTCCCTCACTCTCTTACCCCCCTCACTCCCTCTTTCTACAAAAAAAAAATACAGAAAAGATTACATGTCAGATAGTATATCAATATATCAATATATATATATATATACTGAGCAAATTAAACATATTGCTTTCATGAATTGCCAGTGTAATAAGGGAAATGGACATTTAATATGTATATACAAAAACTCATCATGTAAATTATGGCCATTATTATGAATTATAAGAAAGTTTTAAGGAGAACTTCATTAATTTTTTTGACAACCTAAGAAGACAATCAAGAAAGATCTTTCTGGGGAAAGAGTATTTGAGCTGATAATTTGAAGACAAGGATGAGAGTATTTCAGATGGAGGGGATGACTTGTGCCAAGACTTAATGTTCAAGAACCTCAAAAACACTCATGTGACTGAAGATTTTGAAAGGAGAAAAAGTGATAAGATTTGGCTGGAGAATGAGACAAGGGCATAATCTGTAAGAAATTTGGATTTTATTCTAAATTTAATTGACAACAAAATTTCATTTGTGGAATTACACAATCTGATTAATATTTTCAGAAATTTATCCTGGCTGCTGTGTGGAAATGAATTGAACAATAATGAAGAAGGAACCAATTGGGAATTATGGGTTCTTGAAATAATCCTGGGAGAGAGGACATGGGTTTGGGGACTAGACATTATAAGGGAAGGAACTGGAAGAACTAAGACCTAATTCGAGGCAGAGTAGACAGATTCCTGGATTTGAAGTGCAAGGAGGGATATTTCTTCCCAATTTCAAAAAATAGCTTGTTAAATGTGGTTCTGTTTAATGTGGGGAAGACTGGGAAACTAGTTGACTTGGTCAGAAGATTCTTGGTGTTCTGTAAGAGGAGTATTCATCTTGCAGTTTTGTGACCTTAGCCATGCGTGTAGGTGCATCTGATGTTAAGCATGAGAAAGAAAACATGACCCTGCACCACGTGTATTGAATTGCAATTTTTAGCCAAGTTATAGAATAAATTTTTGAAAATAAATACCCACTTTCTTTCCAAGCCATTTGATTTCCCCAGATGTTTGCATGGTAACTGTGGAGATGGGCTTTTCAAGGTGGCATTTCTGTAAGATGGCTGAGTCTTTTCGCTGTGGTCCCACATGACTACCTTAGGGTTCTCTGCTCATGTTCAGTGTATGTTTACATGAACAGTGCTTTGCCAAGATTAGCCTTACTACATTTAAGACCCAGTGCTTAAATTCTCAGGGTTTTTCTTAACTAACCATTAAATACAATTACTATTAAAATTAAAGCATAAAAACAAGTAGGTATATTATATTACAAAGTCAGTAAAATTTCATCAAACTTCTCCTTTCCAAATGGTCTTCCTTCATTCATCTCTGCTCCTGACAGTGTTTGGGTCTATTATATTTCTCTGGTAGAAACATTGCAGAAGTGGGATGCTGTAAGTTTACTTTAAACATTATATTCAATAGTGTCCTATCAATAGTTTAAACTCCCCTACGGTGGGAGTATTTATGTCTTGAAAGTCAGTACATGTTGTAAATCAGAGCTTGGTGAGTTATTGGGTTGCACAGACTGATGAAAGTGATGGAGAAAGTGTTAATAACAATAGATTAAGGGTATCTTGGCTTTATGGCTGTTACATTGTGAATGAGTATAAAAACTTCAGAAAATATTCAAAGTTATTATCCTATTCAGCCAGGAAGGTGCCTGCATCACTAATAACTGAGCAACGATCAGGCATTGGTCTTTTTATTTGACTTTAATCTAATTTGTCAATGTAACGGGTGACTATGTCAGAGATTAAATAGGATTTTTTTTTCTGCTGTTGTTCAATAGCAAGAGTAAGTGGTATGTTTCCACAGCATAACAATGCTGGTTTGTTTTATTTTTCACTAAATAATATAAAAAATTACTAATATTGATCACCAGTAACTTGTAAATTTTTGACAGTTTATATCTCTTGCCTATATTTGATCTTTCTGATAAATAAAGTATATGTCTTCACATACAACAGAAATAAAATGCTAGTCATTGATGACATTGCCATGGGTTTAATGACAATTCAGAGCTTGAAGAATGACTAGAACCTTTATCTCCTGACAATTATTGAGATCTTGGGAGAGAAATAAAGCTATCTGTACATCATTAATACACAGTGATCCATTCCAATCTGTGTTAAATCTGCTAGAAGATTTAGAAAGGTGATCTGTAAATGGTTCTTGGGTCTTGGTGAGGATTTGTCAAAAGTTTCTGTACTAAAAGTATGTATAGTTAGAATGGCTACTCGTATTTCACAATATGTGCTTATTGTGACATGCAGATTCTCATTTGATCTTCTACTTTGGGGCAGTTTGACACCTAACAGAAGGTAGAGTAAATGAGGTAAATGACTTCATGTAGGCTATTCTTTCAGTAAGTAGTTCTTCCAAGCAATGAAAGCAAGCCTGAAATAAAACTATGCCAGGCTATAGGAGAGAAGTCATTAGAGTGACATTACTCAATGACTTTATTTCTCTTATAATAATATATTATTTATTAGAAACATTGATTTTTTAAATTTTTATTGTGTGTCATATTTTGTAAATTGAACAACTAACTTTTTTTCTCCTTTGGGTGGGCCATAGTAGAGACAAATTCTGTTTGTAGAAGGTAAGCCAGAGACATTTTAATCTTGTTTTGAACAAAGCTCTTCCTTAAGCTCATTTAAAAATCAAGATAACATTTAACAAGACACTAAAGGTATTTTTGTCTTTTACTTAGAAATTTCAAATTCAAAATGTTGTGTTTTAGAGATTAGAGAAAATTAAAACAAAAAAATTCTATTTGTCATGTCCCTTTACTGAAAAATTTGCAAAGAAGATCACCTGCATTAAATATTTCTGTGGATACTTTAATAAACAACTCAGACATCAGAGTACAGCATTTCCTTCCAGTATGGGAAGATATAGGTTTCTCTCCACCATACCAATTGAGAGTAAGGAGGATTCCATTTCCTCTATAACCTTTGTTTTATATAATGAAACAAAGTGAGTTCTAAAGCCCTTGAATGAAGACAATAGAGTATGTTAAGTACCAACTCATATTTGCTAAAAACATGACAACCCTCAGGGCGGCCTCATAAACTGACTATTAATGGATCCTGAGTCTCATATGACATGTTTTTGATTTGGATAACTCCAGTTCTTCCCTAGTCCCTTGCCATTTCAAGCAGCACTATCATAGATCAGGCAATCAACAGGGACCTGGAAGAAAAGAACATTAGATCTGCTCTCAGGAACGCCAGGGAGACGTCATGTTAAAACTGGGGCAATGGCTTCAAAATTGGGGCATGTGCCACTCTTAGGGATTCCCCCGCCTCTGAGAAAACTCTCTTCAGAAACTTCCTGTCATCCTCTAGAGACTGTCTCAACTTGGCTTGGATGTGGCTCTGTGAAAATACTACTGATGTCACAGTAGAAGAGATTTCTTTTCGTGAAATGATTATTGGAGATGAAGAACTCATCAAAAATAAATATACTGCCCTTAGAAGTTTAATATGTGCTGATTGGAGAAGAGGGCAGGAAGGTGACACTTGGAAATTCTGTATTCACAAGCACTCATCTGCTTGGTGACTTGGTGAGTACAAAAAGTAGGCCAAGGATGAGAGGTGGATGATAATAAGGAACTATTTTAATCAGATAATTTAGTGTAGCATTGATAGTGGCGTTATTAGAGTCCAGTGTTTCCAGTAGAAACAGCAACAAATCAGCATAGACAAGTGGTCATGGTTATATCACAATTAGCCACATTAATGGCAGGCAAAAATATGGTGGAGATTTTGGTGGTGGCAAGAATACACATACTTAAATGGATAGTTCATCATCACCTGAGGCTCCCATCGGTATTGATGTTTGCAAAGGTTTGGAGACTGAATAAATGAGGAAAGGAGACGGAGTGTACACATATAACCTTCCAAGACTGCTTCCAATGCAACTAGTAAAAGCTTCTAATGCAACTAACAAGTGTTTTCTGCAACAGTGTTGCTCTGTATGCCATTTATTCCTTCTTTTGAAGCAAACTTGTTAAACTAATGAACTAAGCATTTATATGTCAGTTAACATGCACTTCTTTGAAAAAAAAAAGTCACTTAAATAGTGACTTAAATGATATTTTATTGAAACATTCATTAAATATTCAATAATCATAATGGAATGTAGATTTGAACTAATAATTTGGATTCATAAGACCAAGTATTACTCTTATCACCTATTATAACCCTGAATTAAAAAAAAAAGAATGCTTTGTTTCACTGATGAGAGGGCTTTACTATTATGTCTAATGTCATTTGCCTTCTAGGAAATGCAGTAAACAGGCGACCTCAAAGATTTGAGAACAACACATTGGTCATGAGCATGGAAGAATAGTACTTCTGGGATAAAGAAGACACTGTCTCCTTCCTGGTTCATCCCTGTGTGCAGCATTCAGCGAAGGAGTTAAGAGAGGATGGTATCTGTGACATGTACACATTTGAAGACAGTCTCACCTTTGGGAAACAGATGTCTTTGGAGATACTTGTACAGTCTACTTTTCCTGTAGTCACAACTCAGGTTACTTTGGTAGGACTTATTTCACCTAATATTTTAATCTTCAAAGTTTCTAAGACAGAGCTGAGCACATGGTACAAACTGAATGAATAGAGGAGAGCAACTATAAAGAAAAAAAAACAAGCATTTTTCTAAACCCCAGGAAGACAGAAAAGGTTTTTCTTCAATTCATATATAAGTAGAGAACTATAGACTAATAATTCTTTATATGATAGGTCCTTCTTAGCTTTAATAAAATATTCCAATTTGGGGGAAATTTCCTTACCAATAAGTGTTCTTCTTCCAGAATTTCATGCCAGTTTTGCTCCTCTTGATATTTTTTTCTATACAAACTATCCTTAATTATCCTTGCATGTTTCTTCCAATGTGTTTTTCATGAAGACAACTGATTATCAAAGATAAGAAGCCAAGTTCAAGGCAGAATGTCATCTTTCTCCAGGAAGTCCCTTCTTCTAGGCATTCAAATGTAACACCACGAAAGGCAAGACATGTGTCTGTTTTGTCATTGCTGACATATATTATGTTATAATATATGTCATTGCTGATATATATTAAATACACAGTAAATTATTTGATTATCAATTAATGAGTGACTAAGAATGAATGGAAAAGTAGATGTTTCTGCAAGACTCTCAAAGGAGATTTACAGAATATTTTCAGAATGGGCCCACATTATTTTCAAAGGAAATTTTACTTTCAAATTAAAAATAAAATTCACCCAAATGAGATTTGGGGGGATCTCATGTGATTAACTCTTTACATTATCTTGTAGTAATTATAGAGAAATCTCTATTTATGTAAACACAGTGAATGCATCATAACACTAGAATAAGTATACAAATACTGCATGTCAAATTAGGTTATAATCACTTTCGACGGACGTGATTTCCTAGTTAAACAGATTCGTTTACATCTTGTGAAATAAAAAATAAATGGAAATAACTATATAAAATCAGGCTTACAGCTGGACAGATCTTCTTGGCAATGGTCCAGGCACTAAGTGGAAAAGCCCTTCCAGCTGAAGAATGCTCGGGATGCCCAAGGAGAACTTTGCAGGCTCCGCCTAAGGAGGGGTCTTCTGGCTGCTCTCTGTAGTGCTCATCCTGCCACCAGCTACCTGTGGAGAGAAGGGCTACCTTATCTTTGAAGATGAGACTCTCATTAAAAGAAGGTTGGAACAAACTGCAAAGAGTAGAATAAAAACTTGATTAGGTGGGAGTGAAAACAAATGCAGTTCAACATTTCACTCTTAGGTAAAAAACATAATGATTAAGTCTTATCTATTGCAACTAAAACGCAAACAGAAGTTTAGAGTCAGAGTTTGAATATTTTGCTTTATCTCACCCAATGCCTGTAATGCTGTTGAGAAAGACCAGTCTGGAAAACGGTACAGAGAAGAGACTCAGACTCTTCTCCCAAATCTAGTGCTTATTTGTGAGATAACTGATGCTCATCTTTTAAAGACAGGTCAATTTTGGGGGCCAACAATGATGCAATATATATGTATATATATATATATACACACATGTATATATATGTATATAACATCCAATCAACAAAAAATTAATTACAAAAATAAAGACAAGTCAAAATTTTAAAGGCGTTCTTTTGGATGGCCTATTTATTAAAAAAACATTTCCCATTAACTGACTTAATGAACTCTTTCTGTAATATCCTTTTATTTTCAAGGCAGAAGAACATAATTGTGAACTTCACTTGGTGTCATCATATAGTGACACTATAGCTTTCTAGGCAGAGCAGTTACTTTTCACTAAGCATTGGGAAATTGGGCATTTGGTTATCTTTCTACCCCTTTCATACTCACCTTTTGCTTTTTCTGTTGTTGTTGACATTACAAGATGTTACTGAAATAGTGATATTTTTAAACCATGA
This sequence comes from Uropsilus gracilis, assembly GCA_004024945.1. NCBI lineage: Eukaryota > Metazoa > Chordata > Mammalia > Eulipotyphla > Talpidae > Uropsilus > Uropsilus gracilis. Next base: position 19,572 of record PVHY01011861.1, read on the forward strand.
ATTCTGACTTGGAGAAGTGCCACATTTGTGCTATTGAGTGAATTATGTGTTATTTTTAGTTTAAGTGACACTCATTTTCGTTTGAAATATATTCACTGAACACCCTATGCTGTACTATGCAAGTGTTAGTTCCTTTCCATACTGCTATGCCTGAGCAGGGGTGGGCCAAACTATGGCCTCCAAACCAGATGTGGTCTGTTGCCTGTTTTTATAAATAAAATTTTATTGTGACACAGTTACAGTCATGTATTTGCATATTATCTTTAAGTGTATTTTTTGTGTTACAAAACTGAATAGTTGCAATAGAGACTATAATCCATAAAGACTAAGATCTATTTGCCATTCATCCCTTAGCAGAAAAAAATTTCCAACCCATGGTCTTGAGTAAGAATTTTCCTAACTGGCTTGGCAAGAGAGTCAAATAAGACAGAACATCTAATGCTACCCTAAGCTCTCCTCACTCTCAAGTGTCTATGGACATGAGTGGTAATTACAGTACCAAATAATGAGGAGTGAACTAGCAAAATCCTGGCTTTCTGAGAAATATAAGGTTCTTCAGAATCCTTTATCTTCAAACCTCATTCTCAAGAACCAGCCCTAATTTGTACTAACACTACACGGGTATACCTTTTGCATTACAAATTTATTGTTTTTTTTTTAACCTCACTTTTTTTTTCAGGAAAAAGGTAATTAGGTTATAAACAGAGGTCTGACAACTAATTTCAGTCAAGGCAAAATTAATCCAGAGCAGGGAGATAATTTCAGTTATATGAAATTAAAACAGATACATTTTAATGGCATTCTAAAAAACTCAAGTCTAACTTTTGTCCTTGGTTTTCTCCTATCTTCTCCTGATCTTGCTTGATTTCCTGGCCTGTGCAGGTAGTGACGTGTGCTAATCTAGGAGAACTGTTTTGTGTGCCATAACAGCTCCCTTCTCCCATCTTCTTTATGTATATTTGGGTGCAAAGCAACTTTGGCTACCTTCTCAGGGACTCCCCTATGTTGAGAAGACTGGACCATGCCAGAGACCAGTATTCGCTGCCCGCCCCTTGAATTTTCAAATTTTCATTGACATTAGTAAAAGCCGGTGTGCTAAATCTATGTTGACACGTCAATAATTTAAATTTAGTGGCTTTTTTTGTGGGTGTGTATTTCGTGGAGGAGGAGTCTGACATTGCTGTATTCTGTCACTCCACGAACAGATTAAATATGCCTCTCAATGTCAGCAGGACCTTGAAATGTTATCTCCAAAATTATCACCTGCCTTCTGAAAACCATAACCCTAAAAATATTGATTGGTTAAAAGGCAGGATCTGATGGGATGAGTCAGTGTCTCAGTGGATTATCCTAATCAAATAAGGACAGTATTAACCCAGATACTCACTGATCTGCCAGTATTTGGTTTGAAATGTAGGCATCTCAACTGAAGTTATGTGCTTCATTCTTTTGAATATTTCTCCCAGACATTTAAATACATTACCACTAAGCCAGAACCAAGAAAAGCATAAAAAGCATTTTAAGGAATAAATTCAGCAAGTTTCCATTTGTACCAGATAGTAAAATTGTTGACATGCATTATGAGCCATGTGTATTTTCCAGCCTGTCAGGGCTCAGTCACAGGCTCAAGGTGGAATATTCTGGCTGCCAGGGGTTATGGAGAAAGGTCTCCAACCCTCTGGGCAGCGGTCCTTCTGCACAAATGGACATAGTTGCCAAAGTCACCTGGCACTGCTCTTTAGGCATGTCAGAAGAAAAGCTTATTTCATTAATTATCCTATAAATGTAACTTCAATGAAGGGTAACCAGCTAAATACAAGATGAAAGGACTGGTAAGGATGCTCTCCATCGAAGTGTTGAGCTTTCTGCAATTTTATTTAGAGGCACTTCCATTACTAAGGAGGCTATGAGTTGATCGACTGTGTCTTAGAATTAACTACAGTGGTGAAAACACAAATTGCAAACCAGCATGAAGTCACATAGGGAAGGGAGTAAAGAGAAGAAGTGAAAATCGGGGACTCACATGTACAATTCATTTTCCTTTACCAAAATAAGTATTAGACCAGCTGCCCGGCATCCAACAGTAGTGGGCTCGAGCCTAATGATTGTTAGGCAGAGGGCCTAATGAGGAGATCATGCACACGGCCTTCTTTCTGCTCTCATTTGCTTCTGTTTCAGAGAAGTCTGTATTTTGTTGGAGGCAAATGATTATGTTCCCTCTGCTCAGTGTGCTAGAATGAAATATAGTTGGGAAGGAAAAGGAGGGCCTGGACTGGAAAATGTCTTGGCCACAAATTGTTTGTGTGGGCCTATTGAGGAAGGTTCCAAAGTAATATTGTTTGCGGTGAGGGGGAAGGGTGATGAGGACTCACAGCCAGCTTAATGCCTTCACCATCTTTGCAGAATGTTGTGGGCACTCCTTATTTTTCCAGGAAGTGTTGGCCATAGCCGCCCCAGTGCTCCTTTTGTCCTTTTCATTAGCAAACTCCAGCGCAAATCAAAAATAAGTTGTTAGCCTCACAAGAGACTGCTTTTTTTTTTTTTTCTGATTTCTTGATTGGCTCCAGAAAATATTTAAAATTTCCACAAAATGGCCAAGATGCTATTTCCTCATGAAAAAAAAAATCATAATCGACTGAAGAAGAGTTCAATGTGTTCTAGTACATACATCTTTGTATGTCCTATGGAGACATCAAGATATTTGCTCATTAAACCAAGAACTGTTATATAAACCATGAGGATATTTAATTTTATTTGCATATCTCTTTTAACTTAGCAAGTGATTTCTCAACAGTTAGGTTTTTGGTTATTACAAAGGACAGACCCTGGACAAAGATCTGCTACAGGTGAGGTAACTGATAATTGCCAGATTCTGGACTGAAACATCTAAGTCTGGATTTGTCAAGCATTATGTTAAGCTTCTCCATCAATTTACAAAAATCTCCCAAAATCTCTTCCAAATGGGAAAACTTGCTTTCGTTTGGTTCCTTAACTCTAATGATTCTAAATTGCAGCAAAGTCGGTTGAAATCACTGTTGCGCATCTACACTGCTGGGAGCAGTGGTGATATGGCACTGACCCTTACCCCCAAGACCTGGTGGTATTTATCCCATCCCGCCTCAGGCTCTGTGATATACCAGTAGCTTGAAACCGCCCGTGTCAAGTGATTTCACAACAGGGGAAATTGGCGAAGACTACTAATCAAAGAGAGTTGGTTGTTATCTCCCAGGACAATCGGTTGTCAAACATCTACCAGTATCCCACAGGTGAAGCCTGAGTGAGGATTCTTGGTGCTTTGAATACATGCCAATGTGCTTGAACTTTAAGATAAGTTTCTTTGTGAAACCTTTGAGTATATCCTTTAGCCGTCTTTTCAAGTTCTGTGTAGGAGAGCATGAATATATGTTCTCCAAGAGGGAGAGTGAGGTCTGTGAATAAAATTAGCTACTTGTTTAAGGCTATGGGTGTTGGTGTTCATGCAAGTGTGCTTTAAATTACACATAATTTTAAACAACTGTGTAAAAAGAGTTTTAAAAGTTTAATGGTGCTGAACCAAGAATAGGAATTAAAAATTGAAAAGAAAATACGAAACTATACCTTGTTTTTCTGCTTTAAAAAATAAGTTTCTCATTTGCAATTAAGATGCTGAGAATTTGCATAAAATGTGTAAAATTAGAGATAATTGAACTACAGTTGCTATAAAAGTGGCTTTTCCATTTAAAAAATAAATCAGATGTCCACTAAAAGGGTGTAAGAGCCATTCCCACCCTCTCCTCCCTCTCCCATTTGGGTCTCTGGTGTTTTTCACACTTTTATAGTTGATTTTTATTGCCAAACAATCCGCGGAGTTTGTGGCAGCTCTGAGGAGGCAGCTGGCCTGGGCAGGCCTGTTAACTCTGGCATGTTAAGGATTCTTCAGAAGATTTCAAATCCAGCCTCAGCACCCAGGTCAGCAGAGCACATCCAGGAAACCTAAGGGTGGCTGCAGTGGGGCCTGGAGGTGTGGGGAGCACGGGGTGGAAGGCAAAGCCCAAGTACAGAAATGCCTTTAAACCAAACATCAATAGCTTTTTTTGTTTTGTTTTGCTTTCCTGTGTGTGTGTGTGTGTGGGGGGGGTTCTCTCGGAAACCTCGAGTTTAAAAAGAACATTCTGGAAGAACGAACACCACCGGCACAACAGCCGTGAACGATAGGCCCAGACTGGCTTTTGTGCTGCATTTGAGGGTGACTTTCCTCCTAGGAACAGCCTCCAACCAGAAGGAGGCTTTAGTGAACCTGCCCTGGACCTATCACCACCCACCTTGGAGGGGAGCTTTATGTCTCCTGCTTTGGGTCGCCACCTATGATCATACCCTGACCAATGGCAGACTGGCCCGCCTGTGGCTCTTGGGACCTGTGGACACTGTCTATAGTGGTCTCATCCACCCTCTTCCGCCACCGCTCCTGTGTGTGCTATGCTCGCAGCAGAGCTCACGGGAGAGCTGTCTCTGGAGAGACTTGCCTGTTGAAACGTGATACTGAGTGTCCGTGGAGGGGGGAGGGGCAAATGTTACATTCTCAGACATGTGACCCAGCTCTCAAAGGGATATGAGGACAAAACGTTAACCGGACTCCCATTTCTTCGACTACCAAGTATACAGCGGGGTCTTGTTTTTTCCTTCTTTTTTTTTTGGAATCCTGACAATATATAAAAGCTAAGATCAGTGGTCTGGGAAGAGAGGCGCCTCCCCTCTATGCTCCCGTGTGTGTGACCCGCCAACATGCACGCTCGGTCTATGGCGTGTGTCCTGCAACAGGTCCCAGAACATGTGACAGGTACTGTTGATTGGACCAGGCACCCATCCTTTCCTCTCAGGCACCCTTCTGTCCGCTTCACACGAGAAGCTTCTCCCACTATCGTTCTTTGATGCTAATAGTTTTGCTCAGTCTACATCGCATCACTTTCAAATAGCGAGAGAAAAATCTATAGTTCCCTTAGACGCCATGTTTCCTTGGGAAGTTATTAACCAGTTTTATAATAGGGAAGGGGGGTAATGATTCCGGGTGTGAGCCCTGCCTCGTAGCCTGTTTGGCACATCCTGGATGTTACAGGTCAGCTCAGTGTATTCTGCCCGCGTCAGAGTCACCACACAAGGTCAGTGGGATCTGAAAGCAGAAGGATGCAAATATTCTGAATCTTTGCAAATGACACCACCCAGAGCTTCTACTCTCTTCACTATTGTCCCATCAAGGCCAGTGTGGGTGTGTTGCTCTGAGTGTCTCTATTCGTACTTCTCTTTTATTTTCTCTGTGTCGTAGCCGTTTTCCAGAGAGAATTATTTTCACTTATCCTATTTTTACATATTCTATATACAACTATTTTTAAATAGTCTTTTTTTTTTTTTTTTGAGACTAGGTCTTGGTATGTTGCCCGGGGTAGTCCCGATCCTTCAGACTCAAGCGATCCCCAGCCTCAGCCTCCCAGGTGCTGGGATTACAGGTGCCCGCCACCGCACCTGACTGCTTTTTCAAGACCAGGTCTCGCAATGTTGCCTGGGGTAGTCTCGAACCTACAAACTCAAGTGAGCCCTGGCTTCTTGCCTCCCAGTGCTTGGATTACAGGTGCACGCCACCACACCCGGCAACATATTCTATTTTCCATGTAAAGATGTATGATTGAAGAATGACTTATATTTAACAATATGTGCAACACATGAAATACAACATATATGATGTCTAATGGTCCTGAGTACATCAGAATGAAGGTGGTCTGAACATGTTCTGAGAAGATGCAGCTTGAGCATTGAGGGGCTGAAGGGCTTCTGGGGTGAGAGAGGAAGGGGTTATGTGCCCTTCAAATGTGTGACACGTTTGAAAGTAGGAAACGGTCCCCTGTGGGTAAGAGAGCTGAACACAGGGTGCCATTCCCCTTGTCTAGCACGGGAAGCTACATGTGACCTCAGCATCTTTCCCAATACATTTTTCCAAGAAACAGCTTTTTGAGTTCGACCACAGAAGCCATGTCCCTTTGGCTGTTGATATTTATCATGAAAAGAACCTGATTCTGGAAATATATGGTGCACGCTTCTGGATTTATTTTTCTTTCTAGTTGGTGAGTAGAATCTCTTCCAAATTGTGGGAAAGACATGTGTTTTCGATATTAAATATAATAATATTCTTCCTTATCCCGAACCACCAGCTTCTCAGCCTGCTTATGAGTATGTAAAATTGCAAAATTAGCTTCCATTAGAAGTGTGAAAAGAAGCATGCAAGAAATGAATAGGAGTAAAGTAAGTACCATATGATCTTAAACACGTCTGCCAATGGACCTCAAACCTGAATTTCAATCTTCTCGATCTATGTCACAGGACCTGCGTCAAGCCTTCAGGGCCACCAGGCTCCACTTCAGAACTCCCTCACCTTTATCTTTTCATTCAGATTATCCTTGCTGATTACTAAAGGATCCTTCTCAGGAAATGATCCCTTAGTGCCATCGCTCCCACAAGAAAAAGTTCATCTTAACCTGTTTTCTACTCAAAGTAAATTGTGTGACTTTTAAAGAATCTGCATATACTATGGGCATTTCTTCCATCCACCTTCTTCAAATTTCAAGACACTAAAGGGGACTCCAATTGGTTGTGTTCTTGTCCAGTATTCTCACTCGGAAATGCATTCCAAAGCCACATCTCTAATTTGAAGATGCCTCTGCGAATATTATAATTGGACCAACAGTTGCCAGTTCTCCATGCTCTTGCTCCCCCACATTACAGCAGGGCAGACTACTGTTTTACAAACCTTCCGTATTGCATAAATGGCTACATTATCACTGTGTACACATTAGGACAAGTAAATGGGCCCCTGAAGGCAAATAAGGGTTCAAATAACCCAGACAAGGTAGCCCAACTGAATAGAGGATTCACCCTTGTTACAACCTTACTGCTTTATGGCACATGAGCTGGTGGAAGGGACAGACTGCTTCAAGTGTATTTCTACTGATCGTGCTGGCAAATCACAGCTTTATTACAGTAATGAGCCTGACCATATTTCTGTGCTTATGCATATTAGGCACCAAATGTATTTTCTGGCCTGCCAGCCTGTGGTAGTAACTAACACAAGCAATTTGTCCTTGGTTACAGTGTGTGTGCATGCATTAGGTATGAGCATGCTAGTTGCTCTGGGTTATAAAATACTACATGTTTCATCATGCGTATTTTTATATGCACAACTTAACAGTATGCAAAATAGCCTGGCAATTAACCAGTACAACTTATTAGTTTACTCAAAATGATTGCCTAAATATGTGAATTGGAAACAGCCACAATTTCAGTTTAGCAATATTAAAAATTTCAAAGGATATTAAACATCTAAAGAAAATGCTGACTTCCCCCCACTATGGTATATATGTTAAGGTTCTTTAAAAACTACCCATTTTTTTCTCTCCATTTCATTTTCATAAATAACCCTAAGGAGAACCCTTTTTAGGTGGCTGTGGGATTTTAGACCCTGAATTTTTTCATACTCATTGTGAGTCCATCAACTTGCAGATAAAAGTAAATGGTCATTATTGTAATTTCTTCCTCAGGATCATATATTAAGTACATAATTTATTTGGTCTAAAATTATTTTAAAAAATGGCATCAGCATAATTCAGTTCAACTAAAAACAATGTACTTTTCTCTCTCTGTACTCACCAGTAGCATCTGAGAATTTGATGCTGTCTCTTTGTATGATTGTATAGGAAACATACTAATTCATTGACTTACTCCTACACACACACACACACACACACACACACATACACACACGGAGATATGTCCTCCTGAACCCTCAATTAAAATTAACTCTTTCCTACTTCCCAGCAAAAATAAATAAATAAATAAATAGATAAACACATTACCCCCAAAATAAATGCATATACAAGAAATCATAATTGGAAAGATTCTGCCAGAGGAATTGCTGCTACTGCAACTTTCACACACTTCACTTATTTGAAGTTGTGAGAGAATTACTTTTTTCCTCCATTCAGGTTGGATTTATGTAAATGACCATACAGGACAGGTGCCTTTATTTAGTCACTTCTAAAGCTGGAATCATGTTGTACAAGAGCTGATAACATGAAATAACATGAAATAAGTGGGCTTATCCCTTCTGAGGCTTGTTTTACAGTACTGGTATTTCTTTTTAGCAAATCCTGCTGTGTTTTTAAGTAATACGATAAAACAACATAAATGTCTTTGTGGCTAAAACTGATTGTTTCAGAAGGAGCACGGCTGTTTTATTTTTGTCTTTTATCTCTTCTATATTGAATTTTGGAAAATGTGAACAGCTCCCTGGCCTACGTGTATCTTGGTGGTTCTTTGCTTACCCCCCCCCCCCACACACACAATTATTCATGCATGGAAGAAAGAATGGGAGGAAAGCCTGGGTTGATAATAGCAACACCCCCAAACAGATAGAAAATGAAGGCTGAACCGTGCTTTTTGCTGTGCTGTCACAGATTAATATGGCTCATGATAGATACTTAGTTCTCTGACAGTCTCCCCTACACCTTCGCTGGGAAGTTGATAGAAATTACTCCAGCTGAATGCTTAAAGCAGATGTTATCCCATTAATTAGCTCTGGACCTGAGTACACTCGAGACTTCCCCATTTTCAGGCCGAAAGGAATTGGCCCCAGTGAGAGCGCTCTATATCCACATTTAGTATCATCTCATAAACAGCAGTGAAAACACAGCAGGCCCTTGATGAAGATACATTAGCTTATTTCTAATTTAAAGTTATGTTGCTTAACCTTAATGTAATTGGTCACTGGTGGCCAACTGTTTGTATAGTGTGTTGATGACCAAAGAGATGTAATAAATTATAAAAGTCTCTGCGTAAATGGAGGGAACGACTGTTTTGTTAAAAGCTTTGCATGTAATAATGGTAAAATAATTACACCTCAAGCCGAATAACTGTGAAGCTGTTAATACTAACAACAGAGTTGTTCTCAGGATAGTTCAATTCATCCTGATTTAAAACAAGTCCATGAACCTGACTCTGATATTTAACCAAAGCGTAACTTTGACAGTTGAAAGGATTAAAACAAATGGGTATGTCTTCATGTTCTCTTATTTGGGGATGATAGTGATGGGTACAGGGTAGGTTTAAATAACAAGTAGCTATTGTTAGCGGTGGGAAACCCAAAGCACAGATAATTCTAATTCGTACATCAGTTCATTCTCACCATCAGACACTTTTTTAAAATGAAGACTGATCAGCTGATAGAATAATTGAATAACCAATTATGAAAGTAATTGGCACAACTCTAATCTTTTATAATGAATAGTATGCAGGGGCAAAATTAAGGGAACCGCTTCTTCTTTGAGAACTAGTTCTGATTTAAAATTTCTTCAGTCAAATATAGGGATTACTGGAGGTTTGTGAATTACAACTTCAGGATTATGATTAAAATGATAAATATGGTTAAGATGAAATCACACAAATAACCGCATTCAATCTATCATGAGTAATGGTACGCATTCCGCTGATTTTCTGCTGCTGTTCAAAATCTATCCTCGCCCCCCCACCTCGTGTCTGTTAAAAACTTGTGACTTTAAAATGCAAAAGTGAAAGATGTCTTTTTTTTTTTTCCTGTCCAGTTTTTAACAGGCAGGAAAAATAAAGTTTTTGGATTGCTCAAAAGAGAGTCCTTTTCTCTAAATATTTGCGTTCTGAATTTGGATCGCCTCCAAAGGGTACTATTCCCTTCACAATAGAGAAAAAACATTCTTCTCCCTTCTCAGATTACATTTCTTAGAAAGACCTTCCAATAATTTAAACTATTTACAGTACCTCTAGGTCATTATTTCCCCTGACTCCATTGAAATACCCCGGGACGCTATTTACGCCTGACTTCTGAGTTACCTCACAGCATCAGTTTACAAAACGGAGACTTCACCATGTGAAAGCCATTATTTTGTTTAACACAACTTGCCATGTTAAGGTGATTTTTTTTTTCTCGCCACTTTCACACCGACAGTGCTGTGACCAGTAGTGTTCCTTACAAAAACCCCGAAGCCCAATGTGAAGATGTTTATTTCTCCAGGGTCCATCTTTAAATATTACTTGGACCTAATAACTATAATATCAAAGATGCCGATGGAAAAAAAAAAAAAGGAGAATAAATGGCACGTTTTTCCTTCTAGTTAAAAAAGAAAATCTTCCTATGAAATTAAAAAAAAATTCTGCCTTATACCCAATCAAAGCTTTCTGAGCAAGCAGAGGGCAGCAGGTCAGACTGTGGAGACCCGGCTATTGGAAGCTGGAAGAGGTGGGAGTCCCCAAGTTTGGAAGGAGAACAGTCACACCCTGGGAATTACTTCAGCGCTACCCTTAATAGTAAAAATGATCTTGTGGCTGTTCCAACTAAAAATCAATGTGGCTCACAATTTTAATAAGGAACATGAATCTGAAAACGTGTTTAGTATCAGGTTATATAAACACACCCTAATGAGATACCATAAAATCCATCACATTAAAGGCTGGTTTCCTGCAAGGTATATTAGCTGAAAATGCTCCATATATTAGGTCAGTATACAACAGTACACATAATAAAGCAGCTCTGTCAAGACAAGATGCATGTTTTACCCCTAAAACTGTTATGTTTTGCACATTTTATAAGGTTCCTTGAATACATGAATAAGATAAGTTATTCCCATCTTTTCTTAAGCAATCTCAGAAATGGCTATGACCTGAAATTGGAATTCTTGTAAACACCCATCCGAAGAAAATGTGTGCAGCTCTGTCTTAAAGAGACGGTACATGTTTAATTATCCCAACTTCTTCTAGCAGAATACTATTAACATGCACATTAGCATCATCCCATTGGTTCATCCTGCTGCTCCACCTTAGGGGCAGCAGTAGGAGCTAATCTTATTGCTCCCATGCGCATAATAATGAAATTTGGTCTTGTCTCAAGGCAGCGTTCTTTGGTCTAAAGTACAGCTGGAGACATTACGGTTCTGGAAAATTTCTGACCGATTCATTGTGCAACATAAAGAAATAAAATAAAATATAGTCCCAAACAACGACTGTCGACTATATTATTTTTACTCTGAGTATCAGATATTAAGCAATTCAAGGAATGAGTGACTCCATGTTTGAAAAAAGACACCAGGGGAAACTAAACTCTTAGCTACCTGTACATGTTTAAATACCAACGAGCACACCCCACATATAAACCCCGGACAATCAGTGTATACCTCTGAAACTTTTGCTTCTAAGTGCTATCTTCAGTTATCTATACATGGGTGGGATAACAATGAACCAAAACAATAGAAAAAATGATTTCATCATGTCTTCTTCTTGTGTTTTCCAAGAAACAATGACAAGGTCTCATGGAATACATAATACCCTTGCCTGTTTGCATGCAATGTTGGAAATTGCTAATAAAAATATGAATACATCGCCTAGCACATGGAAAAATGCATGTGAATTCTAGGCTACTGAACTAAGGGAGGTTGTTCCAACATTTCCCCCACTGTACATTATTTGTATTCAAGGTTTTTGAAATGACATTGTAATCTGATGATGCACCAGCCTATTATATTGTCTAGCAGGACAAATATCCTTGCGTTTTCTCTGTAGAACTAACACAATTTTTCCATGTCAGAGGTGCATAATATCCTGGCGGTCATAAGGAATGATGCTATTAATCCTCTTGGGCAATCTCCAGGTCTGATTATTAGGGAAATAAATTTGCATGCTGCATATGAGCTAGGTGAATCACCGAGAGCACAAATTATATTTCCTGACAGCAAGTTAGAGAATGGAGCCGTGTCGCTTTTTTATCTTTCCCCCCCTCTGAAAGCTATAGAATTTCAATTCATTACATGAGATTGGTTAGAATTCAAGTCTCTTTTTAAGTTGATATTAAGTTGAGTCTGTTATCTCTGTGAAGGCTGGTAAGTTCCCTAGAGTATCCACCTAATCACTACTTAAAAAAATCGAAACGTATAGTTAGTGTCATGATTTAGGTACCAGAGTTACTTTATTTATCAGCACAGAGTGAGATAATTTCAATTTGAGCCTCCATAGCCCTCATGAATTTAACTGACTTGAAAGCTTTTCACCCCAATTCCCTTTCTCCCCCCCCCCTTTTGTTGTATATTGCAATAATAGTTATTCTGGGCACCTTCCTTGCTGCCACGCCAAGCATTGCACCAGGCTCCTTCCTCTGCTGAGAGAACTGATTCTAGCCAAGCTTGTACAAACATCCCCTACTTTCTCTCTCCACATTTCACTGCCTCCTCTTTGCCAGCAGTACTGCCAGGCGTGTCTGCATTCAATATCCATGATGAATGTATTTTTATTATTTCCAGGGGTTGGCATCTGAGAAACCTTTTTGCATTATTAAATTTGAGCAGGGAGAATGATAGCAAATAAGAGCATAATAAATTGCTTTATGTCCTAATGTATTAATTAAGCAGACATTTATTATAATGGTTGTTTTATAGACCCATTGTAAAAATGTATGATTGTGCATTGATACTCTTAGCTGGAGTTACATATGGTAACTCGGGTGGATGGGTCGTGATGTTAGTCAGATTGGAAAGGGTTCATCAGGTCTAGTCTGCACATTTGTAAGGAAGCAGAGAACCTTGCCAAAGTATGCCTTTGGTGAGATTGTATTGCTATGGCTAGCGAGGGGGCTGGTCAAGAAACCTTTTATTATTATTGTGGGTCTATGTAAGAATAAAAATGTACACATCACATGCAGTAAATGCCATACATCGTCTAGTGTTTTATAGTTTTTCAAGTACATTTACAGATGAATGCACCACAAACATATCCAGCGGATTATAAAGCCTTCCTTCAATTCAAAAATGTGCATTATTGCCATTGTGTGAGGCCGAGATGTGTGTGCACTTCAGAATAATAAGGAGAATGGCAACTCCAAGAGGCAGACGGTTTTGGAAATTTGGGAGCTAAGTGGTTTAGATTAGATTTATTTATCAGCAAACCCAAAGCAGCAGAGTTCAGAGGGGTGTATCTTGGCTTTCTGATGATTTGAGTCCTGGGTGAATATTTGAAAAATAATTCCTTTTTTAATCTTGCCTTTTCACAGTGGGTTAAATGATTCATCTACCAGATGTCAATAAATAAATAAATAAACAAACAAATAAACAAATAAATAAATAATAAGTAAATAAAAGATCCTCATCAACTCTTCCTGTGCTTGCTTTACTAAGCAGTAAATGCAGGTTGGTGAAGTTAGTCTTTGAGCAGAAATATCTTGAGTCACACATGTGCTTTGAAGGCACATGAATGGACAGGAAATATTCACTGTATTTAAGAAAAGTCAGAGTTGGAAAGAATTCAGAGACTCTCTGAATTCTGAGCCCTAACCTCTCACATGAAGGATATTTTTGGCTTCAAATATTAGTGTTTTTCAGCACTGTGACTTTAATTTCTGTCTAAATGCCAGACACTGAGTCTGATAATAGATGTGACTAGTAACAAGCTCAGAAAAGCCATGAGCTTCAATGCTGAAAATACCTGAAATCAGTTACTGTAAATAAAGCATGCCCAGTCTGTCTCCAGCGCTCTCTAAGACCCCTCTCTGCAGGAATTTAGTACCGTGACTGGCTGCAAGGAAGGCTTCAAGATAATGAGGAAGAGGGAGCTATAGCAAATGGAAAGATTGGAATATACTATTCATGGGTGTGTCTGGGAGTCCTGGAACCTGACTACCGGCCAGCTGTGGCGAGGAGCCACAGAGCCCAGCGAGATGATGGTGAACTGTTAAGCAGATTACAAGGAAGCTAGAATAGTGCCGCCTTCTCTGCATGTTGTGAAGATAGTTGTTTGGTTTAGGGAAGATGCTTCTGTTTGACAAGTACCTTTAAATTTAGAAGGTGATAAAATCTGAGATCTGAGCTTGCTACTTTTGTACCAGTTGTTTATATATTATGTACAGATTAGAGAAAGAATTTCCCTTCCTAAACACCAAATATCTTGCTCGTGACCTTGCTTCTGTTTTTTTTTTTTCTGAGTTCACAGGACAGGCTTGCATAGAAGGAAGGAAAGTAGGAAAGAAGAGCCTATTTCAGCTACAAGGGCATGGAGGGCTGAAGTGAAGGGATGCAGTGAGGTCTGGACTAAGGTCACAGCTGGAAGGTGGAGTTCAACACAGTTCTGATGCTGAAGGTCCCTTGTTTGTTTTATCCGGCCAGTGGCTCTCATAGAAAAGGTAGAGAGAGAGAGAGTGATAGATAGCAAAGCAGGAAGGACAAAGTGGGAGTGTGAAAGGAACAGAAGCAGCTGTGGATATAGGAAGACTGGGATGGGGTGGGGGGCATGGTGAAAATAAGGGGGTGGAAGAAGGAGAAAGAGCTGATGAGAAGCAGGTGGGGGAGAGAAAGAGAGTGACTGAGAGAGAGAGCAAAAGAGAGAGAATATGGATTTGAATATTCTCATAAGGTACAGATGGCCCCAGTTTTTCAAAAGTTAAAGTTATGCCACTTAAAGAATATCATTCATTAATATGGTTTCACTAAATGAAGAAATTCTGAAACTTTCTTAAACTGAAAGTTGCAAGGGACAAAGCTAATAGTGTTTAGTGTCTTCTGTGGCAGTTGTTCTAGAGGTTTCCAATACCAGAAGCGGTCAGAGTACCTCAAACCCCTCCACTGGGAGAAATTTTTTATCCGTGTGTACTTACCATAACTTTCCTGCTTTTTTCCATGTATGCTGTTATTTTAGGTTTTATGCATTATTTCTTATGCTGTACTAGGTTCCTTTTTGGGTCTGGGAACACTCAAATTTTTCCCATATAAATTGATGGTAATTTCTTTTTCACTTTATGCCCTTTTAGCTTATAAAACTTTTCACGGGAATGTTCTATTTTTGGATGGCAGGGGAAACCTTAAAAATTTGATGCAGAATATTACTTGATTTTGTTCACACTTCCACTCCAAACTTGAGTGAGGTGCTTCGTCTTTACATCAACAAGAAGTACATGTAAACTACTTCTATATGCTCTTGAGAATGAAAGGAAGAACTTGAGTGCAGATTTCTTTTCAAATTATTTTTTTCGTATCCTTTGGGTAGATTCTCAGGAGTGGAATCACTGAATCATATGGTAGATCCATCTTTAGTATTCTGGGGAACTTCCATACAACTTTCCACAGTGACTGGACCAGTGTACAATCCCACCAGCAATCAAAGAGTTCCTTTGTCTCCACATCCTCTCCAGCATTTCTTGCCATTTTTAATGTGGGTAATTCTCATTAGAATGAAGTGGTTTCTCATTGTACTTTTGGTTTGCATTTCCTGATAGTGATGTTGCATATTTTTTTCAAATTCCCATTGGCAGTTTGCTTTTCTTCCTCGGTGAAATGCTCTTTTAGTTCTTCTGCCCATTTTGTTTTGATTGGAGTGATTGCTTTGTTTCATTGAATGTGTAAGCTCTTTACAGATCTTTGATATCAGTCCCTTATCTTTCATGATATCTAAATGTTTCTTCCCATTCCTTTGGATGTCTCTTCCTTTTCATTACTGTCTCATTTCCTTTAAAGAAGCTTCTTAGTTTAATGTAATCCTAGCTGTTTGTCTTCTCCTTCATTTTCGATTTCTGGAGATGCATTCTCAAAGAAGTTTCTAAGGTGTATGTCATAGAGTGTTTGCCAATGTTTTCTTCTATGTGTTTTAAAGTGTCAGTTCTTACCTGTACTCCTATGCTTATTGCAATGCTATTTACTATAGCCAAGATATGGAAAACACCCCAAATGCCTCAAAAAGAGATTAATGGATCAAAGAGTCGTGGTATATGTAGATTACCCAGTGATCAAAAATGACAAGCTCATGCCATTTACACCAACATGGATGTATCTGCAGGGGATTATGATAGATGAAATTAGCTAGAAGGAAAAAGATAAGTACAGGGTGGTATCTCTGTTATGGTCTTACTTATATGAGTAATAAATGAATTTCTCTATGAATATAGAGAAATGAAAAAAAGTTAAAAAAGTCAAAATATCAAGCTGACTAAAAAAACAAAACTGAAACATAGCAAAGAAGGGGGAGGAAAAGGACACAAAACAGAGAGGAAGGAACACCAAGGAATGTGGTGACAGATCACTGGTTACATGATGGTGGGAGAACCATGGGGATTATAGTAACACAAGAAAAAATGGTTTTAAATAACTAAACAAAAACATCTATCAAAAAAAAAGGGAAAAAAAGAAGTAACTTGACTTGGGGTTATTGAACTGAAGAGCATCATGCTTTCAGATGATGCTGCTTGGACTTTGATGGAGTTGGTATACATTAATCTTAATCCTTTTACTAGCTGCTAGGTACTAGAGAAAGACCTTTAGCCTTTTTGAGTGTCTTCAATTATTATTATTATTTTTGCAATAGTTATTAGTATTACACTTAATAGACTCATACAAATTTCATGGATCCCAGTAAATTTCTCCAAGTCTCCGACCAAAATGAAATTTGTGTGATTTAGATCATAAGACTGGCAGAACCCATCCTTGTCGGTCAGTCTCCTCTGGCATAAAATCAGTACATGGGGTGACCAAAACCCTGATCATATAGCCAAAACTGAGTGTGGCAGTGACCTTCCTCTGTCCTTGTATGGAACATGGTCAGGTCTTAATATTATAGATGACAATAATAGTTCATTCGCAGCAACACGAAAGGAGCTAGAAGGAGTCATGTTAGAGGAAATAAGTCAGAAAGAAAAAGAAATACAGGATGGTCTCACTTATATGAAGGATATAGGGCAAACAAATGAACAGGAAAAAATTAAAACTGTGAACAGAACTGAAGTATAGTGCAAGAGGGAGAAGGAGGATAAAATCGGGAGGATGGGTACAAGAGGATGGGTACCTGAGGAATACAAATACAAATACTATATATATATATATATATATATATATATATATATATATATATATATATGTGTGTGTGTGTGTGTGTGTGTGTGTGTATGTGTGTGTTTCACATCTTTGTGATATATATATATCTTTGTGATATATAGATATCTATATCTATCTCTATATATATATAAATTTTTTAAAAAGATGGTTCACAGGTGATAAGGTGATGGGAGAACTTCAGGGCAGACAATGATGTAATGCATATATACATATATATACATGAATATATATATGCTCAATCAATAAAAATATTATTAAAAAATAAATAGTTCATTTCCAGTAACTTCCATGCTTTACATTTGCCCTGAACTGTATCATGAACAAAAATGTTTATTGCAGTGTCTTCTGATGATCCATCATCACACCAAGTGCTGACTGCACTTTTGTTGACCTTTTACACATGTGGAAACTGAGCTTCAGCAACTTGGAATGGCTTATCCAATACCAGCAAAACCAATTCAACAGGACCTGAAACTCAAGTTTTGGGCTTCTTGTGATACTTCTATCAGGACTATAATTTTAGACTTTGAATCTTAAGTGGAGGCGTTTAAAAAAGTGAAAGAGAATTTCTACCAAATTATGCTGGCTATCTAAGAAACTGGAGGATACTAAGCCTTGTTGATGGTCTGGTTCCACAAGGAAAACAAACTCATACAGGTTTAAAATTGCACTATCCTAGCAGCACACTACCACTTATACTTAGGGAGGGTTTGCACCCAACCATAGTAGGCTTGTCCTAAAAACAAAGTCTTATTTTTTTTAGGATTTTGCCCAGGGCCCTTGCAACCAATGGGGGAAATGGCAGTCTGCTGTTAGCTCCTGTGCAGTGACCTAGCATGACAAAAAAAAAAAAAAAAAAGAAAAAAGAAAGAAAAAGCAACCCAAGCAACTGACAAAACAGTTCACCTTTCAGAGAAAAGGCAGTATTTTCTGATAAGCAGCTTATGCTAGTTTTCTTAGCAAAAAGCCCAGAAGCATTTCTGTTGGTGGCATTTCTAGATGCGATAAGTTGAAGGGAACCCTCTGACCAAACCACAGTCAGGCAGGCCCTTGCTATTCTAGGGACAGCTATTTGGAAAGATGTAAACATGTGGTAATTTGAAAATGATATAAAGTAATTGATCACAGAGACAGCCCAGAGCTGCATTGTTAACAGAAACACAAGTCCCTGTTTATGGAGTTGTAAACAGGGAAGTGTGCATTTATTGTTGGAGATGGAGGCTGGGGCCTGGGGCAAGATTAGGTCAAAGCCTTGTCACTTTACACATGGCCATGCATAAAAGCAATGCCCACATTTTTGTAACACTATTTTCCAGTGTGGGTTCAAGAAACAAGGGACATAGTGCTGGAGGGTGCCACTTTGTTTTCATTAGCTCTTCACATCCCCTTAATGAGGGGGTATGGTGGCCATTTTGTGGATTAAATGGAGGATCAGAAAGGCTGGTCACTTACCTGGCATCAGGGAGCTAAGTAGTAACAAGTTATGATTGCAACCGACTTCTGACTCCAAAACCCCATTCTCCACCACCTCTTTCCTCCAGATCAGTATAAGTGAGATGCATGAGTCAGAACTTGGATGTGGGCTTCTTGTTATAAAGAGCTATGGTTCCACTGTCAAACCCTCAAAGACAAGGGGTCACAGCATTCTGTCCCACTCTAATTATACACCAACGACAACTTAATAAGGTGCCATATCTCTTAACATGTCTAAGTTCCAAGGTATGGTCAGGCATTGGTGAAAGATGAAGACAACTCTTTGGGGAAATTTCCAAGTGACTTACAGCCTTTGCATTGCAAAGAATGTTATGGTGCCTACAGTTTGCTTTCATAAATTTGGTTGCAGGCTATTTTGAGGGAAAATGCATCCCATTTTCCCTTTACCTTGCAGGTATTCAGTAACTATTAGACCACATTTTTAAATGAATTGTGTGCACTGATGTTAGAGAAGGTTAGACTCTCTGAGCTGCCACTAGTGACATATGACTATCGTGACAGACAGTCAGTGGTATTCAAACTGAATTAATCAGGAAACACAGCCTACTTCAATGTGACGTTTAGAGGGAGGAGGAAGAGCTACTTATTTACCAAAGGGATGTCACTGAACCATCTTTCTAGTTGGAGATAGCCTATGGCTACATAATCCTTTCAAACTAGCAGTAGGTCGATAAACTATACTCAGAGCTCTCTGTCTAAGGCTGGTTCCCTCTTGTTCTCGCCTCTCATTCCTCAAGCTGGCCTTGGTTATTTTCTTTTGGCAAGGCCACAGATAAAGTGAGTTAGAGGGGCACACTTCAGATATCTTCTAGGGGACTGCAGGGGCATAGAGAGCCTTGGAGGTGGAGGCATTTCCTCTGATCATTTTCCAAAGTTAACAGACATACATATCAGGCCCTGGAAGGAAGGAAATATGGTAATAATGGGCAGGTAGTACCTTAATTTTATAAATATGTAATGCTAATTATGTAAGTAGTTGAGAACTCTGAAATCTCTTCATCCTGCACGTCATACAATGGAAATATTATGCAGTCTAATTCAGCATTATACAGTAATAATGTTCTTTCACATCGGTGCGTTGACAAGTATGGACTAATGCTGTCCATCAAACAAAACTATTGTGCCAGATTGTATCTTGGCGTTAAGGAGAAGAGCCACTCGGAGTCAGTTGATGTATTAATCAAGGCATCTGACTCAGGCCTCTTCCTTCCTAGAAAACATAAAAATCTTTTCGATACCAGTTGCCTTAGTCAGCTAGAGCTGCCATAACAAAGTATCACAGACTGAGCGACTTTAGCATCAGAAATTGAGTCCTCATAGGTTGGAAATCTAGGGTCAGACTGGTAGCATGCGGGCATCCTTGTGGGAGCTCTCACCCTAACTACATTTTGTTCTTTGTGGCAGAGAGAGAGAGAAGCAGAGAGAAAGACAGATTCAGAGAGGCAGAGATAGAGAGACAGACAGACAGAGTCAGAGAAGCAGAGACAGAGAGAGAGAGACAGAGTCAGAGAGATAGAGACACACACACACCGAGAATGTGCCAGTTTTGTCTTTTCTTTTAAGAGCACATGAAGACCTCACCTCAGTTTATCTCATTATTTTCCAGAGAATCCATCTCCAAATGCCATCCAAAGATTAAAGCTCCAATACAATACACATTTTGGAGGGACATGCTTCATTCCAAAGAACCAGGATATAGCTAGATATTTGTGGCTGCCCTTTCTACCTCACTATTACTCTCTGCATGAAACATTTATTGAAGCTTCAAGATAAGTATATTTTAATGAGTACTTAATGAGCTGTTTTCATTTTTGTAAGAGTTTAGAAAACCATTTTGCTATATCTCCTCGAAAAGTGGATGCCGCTCATACTTAGACAAGTAAGAAGACCCTCACACAAATTTGTCACAAAGGGAAGCAGCTACATTTCACGAGGTACAGTTAGACTTAGCAAAGACTTGTGGGATGATTGTGACTCTTGTCCCTGTGACAACTACTTTGTTTCTAGAACAGATTCCAAATGACATGCACATGTTTATGTCATCATTTCTCCTTCCTACCTAGTACTTAACAAATACAGACATACTTCCACCCTATAATGATCACATTGTGTGAGAGAGAGGTGTAGGTTTTCAGTTGGAAAATGGACTCCAAGTAGCCATATATCTATTGACTTCCTGAAAGTAACACTGATGATTTTCCTCAGACAGTTCTGAGGTATTTCAGATGAGTTGTTGATCTAAAATGCCTTCAGTGTAGATGGATATCAAAGGTAGAATTTTTCTTCCTTTTTTTTTGGCCGGAAGCTGGGAAAAACCTGAGGGGTTTATATTATTGAAGGAAGAGATTATTGAATAATTACCAGTCAGGACTGACTTGTTAAGAGCTTGGTGAAACTTGAGGCTGAGTCTACATAGCATAAAGTGAAGAGGATATTTGGTAATTATTATTTAATTTGAGCAATCTTTGCCAAGAGGTCCTTTTATAATTAATTAGTCTTCATTTAAACACAATTTCATAAGTGGACCCCCAAGTATCACCTCAGGAGAAAAATACAGTACCAATAATGCTACTATATCAAGTAATACCATAATGAAATATACAACATGGCACAAATAATTATCCATACCAAAACAAAAACATCCTTAAGTATCAGTGAGCTTTCTCTCTGCCTCTATCTCTCAAGAAGATAGAAATATTTTTAAGATATATATGAAAAGAGTAAATTCATTAAACGTCTCAATTAATGTAGATTAATTGTGCCATGTACCCAACTTAGAACATGCTTTAGAAAACATTTGCTAAACTTAGGAATGTTAAGCAAGCTTTTGAAAGATTTATCAGGGAATTTCTTCTACAAGTTTGTAATACAAAGGAGACCTTTTAGTTTGATGTGTGATTCTGAAATGAGAACAGAATGTACATTTATTTAACTGTACTCTTCTATATTTTTTTAATTTTTAATTATTAAATAATTTATTTATATATAAGTTTCACATTTTTGTAATCCCCAGGGTTTGCCTACTGCCTTCCCTCTCTGACTGTTCCCACCCTCTCACACCTTCCCACCCCCGAGTTGCATAATTCAGTTTGGTTGTTAGCTTGTTTTGACTTTTCCTCATGGCTTTTTGTTTATTTTTCCTATGCCCCATATCTTCTGTATACTTTAATTCTGTTCAATTCATTTCTACTACTTGTTAGGCACATATATAGGTAACACTGTCACAAACACTGTATATTTTAGGTAATGAGATCCAACTAAATAGCAATTGTTTTACAGGCAGGAACCAAATGGCAACAGATGTTATGTCCCTGGTGCCTAGCAAAAACCATCAAGTATAAGCTGTGTGAACACATGTGTGTTTGGGGAAGGCAATACTGGATAGAACCAGATAAATGTTAGGATACAAGTTCCAATCATAGATGGTCTTGAATACAGTCAAGGAAGTCTATGGAAATAAAGATTTATTATAAAACAAAGAAACCAGAGAATGCTTCTATATTAAAGGCTTCTGTGCATCTAATATCCATGCCAGTTCAGTACAATGTATGGTGGGCATGTTTTTCAGCTGTAAAGAGAAAAATAGTGAATCATTTTTGCCTGTGATCCGCATGGTTTCTGTTGCAACTATTCACTCTGCAGTCATTGTAACAAAGAAAGTGACCCTAGATCACATGCAATTAAATGAACTAAGCTAGATTTTTACCATGAATCATAGTTGGGAGACTTGTGATCTGGTTCAATGTCAAGTGCTATTAATTTTTCTAAAAAATGTAACCACTTGACTAAAGTCAACTAGATGGTAAGAGCAATCCTCATGAAGGGTGTTATCAGTGAGTTTGATCATGCATGTTACATATGCATCAACAAAAATAAATAACTATATGACTTAGAAGCCACAACACCTTTGAGCATAAGCCTACATTTGTAATATTCAAGTTGAAATATAGGAGTATGGACTGAGGCGTGAGTGAATGCTGTTGATGATCCCATCAAAAATAATAAGGAAATAAAGAAAATAATTTCAATGACCTGGTTCGTCTAATGTAAAATTGAAATATCAAGACACGACTTTATTCCCCTGAGAGATCTGTTTCCACTTCCAGGTAAGATGAAACATAAGGACAAAGTGAAGGTAACTTCTTGGATCCATGCCAAATTTCCTCAGACATCATGGCTTGGGTCACAAGAGGTACCTGGTCAGCTTCTAAGGTGGGTTCCTTGCCATCCTTTTCAGACTATGAAGGAAGCTAGACTGTGCCAGGCTTAGGAAGTACCTCCACCTCTGAGAAGTGTTTCTCAGACAACAGTGAGTTACTCGGTCAGTCATACATAAGCATCCAGAGGAGCTACCTCCTTCCAAATACAGTTACCACACGGTCACATTTGCATCCAAAGGGATAAGAATAACAGCAGCCTATGAGGGACTAGCTGTGGCTCTTTTGAGTGAGGGAAGTTTGAGGGACATTCCCTTTGCTTTCTTTCCTACACTGGCTCCCTGAGACTTCCTTCTGCCCAGGCGTGATTTTTCTCTCTGTAGTAGTTGGTGAATATTTGAATGGTAGATCACACACCTTTAAGGCTGTTATTTTCAAGTTTTAATAATGTTTTGCAACTCACTTCCTGTTTCTCAGCTGCCAACCTTGCCAGAAGCATTCCTTGTCAGGTACTAATTTGGGTGACGTGACGACCACTTGATCTAAATTTTTGGTCGGTAATTACTGAGTCAGAAGTGAGTAATTTTTTGATATCCAGTGGCAGTCAGAAAGGTGGGTATTTTACTACCCACTCATTAAAGATTCTCCAGTAGTGAAATGTCCTGAATTTTGCTCTGTTTGCAGACAGAAGAAAAATCTGACTGCTCAAAGGAAAAGTCACTTCCTGCTTATTTTGGCAGCACTTAGAGGGTGTACTGAAGTTTTATTATGAACTCACTCCAGTCTTTCATTGTACCTGCAATATTCATTTTGTATTGATCAAAGTCTGAGGAAATGGCATCCTCTTTTTTTTTTTTAAGTTATGAAGATGTTACATCTAATTTTGAAAATAGTTGAGGATATTTCAGTTACTAAGGACTTAAGTAATACTAGAAATCCTCTGCTGTAAATCTCAGTACTTGAAAGTAAAAAGCACCAGCCTTTCTCTGCAAGTACTGGTCCTTTTCATGCAATACTTTTGAGGAGATACCTTTTGGGTTGCTAAAATTGTTCATTTTATTTTTCTCTGAAAAAAAAGAAGTAGAAAATTTTTGATGAGAAGTGAACCTTTCTGTGTAGCCATGAGGTAAGCGTATGTAACCCATGACTTAGAAGCTGTGAAATGAAGGGAAATTATTATTTTGGAAAGCTTCTACTTTTATTATAGTAGGACATTAACATATCATATGATGCTCTTTAACTGTAAACTAACACTGCATACACTTGTAATTTTTTTCCCTTTTATTCTGTCCTGTGGTTAAATCATAACTTTTTGCTGTGGTTATTTAAGATGCATACTATAGAGTAAAATAATTACCATATGATGTCATTATTCAAGAGTCTATGAACATTATTTAATTTCAGTGAATTATTTTTAAAATGTTAAATTGAAGTGAATAATTCTATATTAGTTTCATGACCGCTATAACAATTTAACACAACCAAGTGGCTAATGGGTCCAGCACCATTCTGCTAAGACTGATTGGTTTAGAGGAGTTTAACTTTATTCTCTTGTAGGCATCAAAAGTACAAACTTTTATTACTGAACCAGAATCAGGAGGATAACAGAGATATGCTCCCTGTGAAAGGCTCTAGGATAAAAGAAAATCTATTCCTTGTCTTTTCCAGAGTCTCATAGTTTTTAGTATTTTTTTGGTTTGTGGCTACATCTCTCCAGTTTCTGCCTCTGGTGATCACTCTACCTTCTTCTCCTCTGGGGTGTGTGTATGTGTGTGTATGTGTGTTTGTGTGTATGTGTGAGGGTGTGTATGTGTGCTTGTATATGTAAGAGAAAGAAGTCAACCCCCTTAGCCTTACTGTTACAAGGATACATGTGCTTATATTTAGGGCCTGAATAATCGGGGATAAATTTCCCATTTAATTATGATCCTTACATTCATCATATCTACAAATACCATTTTTTGACATAAGAGACAGGAAATGAATGTGGGAGTGTGGGAGGAGGACATTTTTTCAGTGGTCCATGAATACTTATTGAATAGCAATACTGTACAAACTGAAAACCTTACGCCACAGTGGAAACAATAGCTTTTGCAAGAATCTAGAAGAAATAAAATTCACCCCCAATTGAGAATAACAGATTGTTAAAGAAAGTATAAACTATGTTTACAAGTCTAACCTATGTTGTAAAAATAGATAAAGGTTTGAACTTAAGTACAGGGTAGAGAGAAATTTCTAATAAGTAGATTTGGAAAAAGCTGTTGAAAGGGAGAGTTTGGTAAGTTCTAGTGTTGGATTAAAACTTAAGCTTTAACTCGATTCCTATGGTTGAATCTTCACATTGCCCTTTTCCAGTTGTTTTTCTTTATTTGACTTTCTGTGCATCGAATATTTCATATTTATGATGGAGATAGTATCATGTAACTCACAATAGGGGATATGCTAAATTATTTTAGGCACTTAGAAAAATATTTTCATATAATAAAATGTAAATTGCTATTGCCATATCTAAATATCTAATTTCTCCTTTTTTATAAAAAAAATGGATTGCCTCAATCCCCTTCAGAATTGAATAGAGATACACATATTCTCAAGTGAATCACTTTCTTTATCAATCACAGTTCAACCCTACTGAGACTTAGGGAAAAAAAGTGTCGTATGAGACTCCATGATGGCATTTTCTGCCCACAGAACCTTCAATTAAGGAGAGGTAGGTACCACTCTGTTTCAGTATTCTGAGATTTAATTTCTTCACTATTAAACCCTGTCACATAAAGTACAGTACCATACTTTAATTGGTCACAGTTTTTCTATTTTAGAGGTACATAAAATCATAGTAAATTTTATAATCCATGATGCTTTAAATTTGATAAGATATGAAGTTAGTGTTACTGATAAGTGGGGAGACTGAGAAATGAAATGCTTTGCTAAGAAGGTGAATCAAAGGTCCAGGTTTGCGGACGACCTTCCTTTACTGTTTCAGTCACACATTTTTCCTTTTGACCAAACCCGTTTTGTAGTTTCTTGAAAAAAACCTTCATGGGAAGAGATGGCCTGGCAGAGCAAAATGCAGGCCTCGCGGTTACACAGAATGAAGTGAACAAGTTCCCAGTTCTTTCTGAGCTTCTGTTGGCCCATCTGTTCCAAGTGGTTGGTAACAGGTATCTCACAAGAGAGGAGCAAGCATTCCTTCAGATTCCTTTGGAAGATACACGAGGCTTAGTAAATATTCGATCTGTGTCCCCATATCTCCTTGATGCCAAGCAATTAGGTGGTGCCATGGGAACTGCCCTGGACATTGAGGTGAATGGGCCACTCTGGGCCAGCATACCCAAGAGTTGGGGTACAACCCCCCAGGTGGCCTAATGCTCTGTGAGGTGTGGTTCATCATGAAGTCTGGGTAGTTCTGGGAAGCCTTTCTCACCGTGGCCAGGGACATTCACATGAGACATAGAACAGGAGAACGAGGTCACTGTGTGACAGTTAACCACCTGAGGTACAGGGGTAGTTACGACGACAGCATGCCAGAGCTGTTTGCTTTACACTGCTGCATGCATGACCACAGGAAACCCTTTCACACAGCACACATGTGAGGGGTTGCTGTTGGTCAGACGCACAGCTATGACATGGCTGATTGTAGGGCTGAATTTTTTGCTTACAGGGTCCCACCAAGGTAAAACCAAGGTGTCAGCAGGATTTAAGTTCGCATTGCGGCTTAGGGATCCTCTTCTCAGTTAAGTGGTTATTGGGAGAATTCATCTCCTTGAGGTCCCATTCTCTTTGCCAGCTGCTCTGAGCTTACCAGGCCATCTGCATTCCTGCCACATGGCTCCTGGCACCTAGAAGCAGGCAAATGCTCACTGTAGTCTTCATATGCTTCAGACTTCTGATTTCCTTTCCTGTGAGCACTGAGAAAATTTTTAGCTTGTATAGGGTTCATGCCATCAGTTCAGAGGCAACCAGAATCTCCCTATTTGAGGACTTATGTACATTTGAAAAGTTCCTTCTCAGCTGTATTCAGATGTGTGTGTTTGTGTGTGTGTGTGTGTGTGTGTATGTGTACATGCGCCCACATGCATATCAAGGGTTAGGCATCTTAGTGATCATCTACCTATCACAATAATCCAATTGTGAAATACTTTTAACTTGTGGAATATTTGGTATATAATAAGTACTTAGTAAATACTCATTTTTCTCACCACCAAGCTTTACTGGGACAGTTATCTACATGCTAGTGCTTTTGAGCATATTTTGTTTATAGTTTTGTAAACAAGAGCTATTACAAAATTAGATGCTCCTTAGAGTCTTTTTCACCCCCCCCCCCC